>CM076580.1:113046670-113311991 GCA_034641835.2 Pinus albicaulis | reverse complement strand
ACATAAGGAGACAGATTGAAGGATAATGAATATTGTCAGCGCCAACATAAATATATTATTATTTCAAGTGGTGAATCATAATATAATATGGTGCATGATAACCTATATTTGAATATATAATGAGGTGCGTACCCCAATTCTACCCATTGTAAGTGGCCTAACATTGGCATGGGTTGTGCGTTGGATCTAATATTCATCAATACTTCAATATTGTTTCATTTAATAATTCTGTTGACTATTATAATCTAACGCACAATAGCATATCTCCACTGGCTCAACAATATCATTCCAGCCTTAGAATCAATGTTATTATTGGTATTCAACATTATTAACGTAGAGTGTTATTATTGCAATGGTGTTATTATTATAATGATAGTCATTATGCTGGGTTATTATTCCATCGGAGTTATTATTCTATGGGTGCTATTATACAACTAATGCGATATGCGTTATTATATGATTAGAATTATTATTCCATCGACGATATGCTTTGGAGCATTTATTCCTATTTTCATTTTCATATGCGTTGTAGAAATTATTATGGACTGGAGTCATTATAATTAAATCTCGACAATGGATCATTTGCAAATAACTATCCTTCGGCCACCTGGTGGTATTCAACGTTATTAACCTGTGTGAGGAAGGATACGGTTGTATCAATCGAAAGGATCTTCAAAATTGTTCGAGTCGGAATCCAGTTCCTGAAAAATGATAAATGGGCCTGCATAAAAAAGGGTGTCCGCAATGAATTAGAGAAAGCCCAGAAGGGACTTGAACCCAATAATTGCAACGCTTCCATAACATTTCATGTCATCAACATACGCATAGATATCGAATTTTTATTTTTTCTTGTGGTTCTGATAACCGCTACATCCTTCGGAGATCAGATATTCTCAAGTTCTCTCACCTAGACATGCCACTCTATACCTATCTGTCTAGTGTGAATTCTACTAGGTCAAATACCACAAAATTTCTGAAATATGGTTTTGGAAAATCAGCCATGTCCACTGTGACCATGTTCAGTTGAGATGATATCGATCTGCTTCCAAGCCCAACGATGTATTTTGTATGGCACAATCCAAGATATATTCATACAGTCCTAATGAATGGGTTGCGTCCTTCTAGGAAATATGGAAGTGACAATGTGGGTTGGTGTTCACCAGTCAACTGATTCATAGGCGACTTCAAAACAATCTGAACGCTGATATTTGGACATTAGTTATCATACAGGAGTGTTGAACTTTGATAACTATATTTCGTACATTATAGTGATTGTCGATTATAGAATTACAGTGGTGCGCTACAATGAAAATCGATGTTACATATATTAAATATTGCGGATGGTTATCGACATATATTAAATATTGCACATTGGTGCATTACAGTGATGAGTTGTGGTGTATCCACTCCAACCATAGAAAATTAGGCTTGTTAGGACGTTATTGCTCCAAAAAGATCAAATTATCTGCTATCCATGGATGAAATAAAAATATTCTTATTCTTATTATTGACTTTGGAATGGAGATACACCAGCTTAGAAACTTCTGATCTATCAAGTTCAGACAGGATCAAATATTTTGAAGTGTAAACTTCTTTTTTGAATGCAAAAATTGAGGAAAGGTTTGCACCTGTAGAGATTTGATCCTCTTAGGCCTTTGATAGATCCAAAGTTAAGATAGATCTAGGCTGGTTTCAGTGGTTTCAGTGGTGTGCGGCCAAGGAAAATCTGGAATATATGATTAATTTTATCAATAATATGTAAATACAACTAATATTCTAAATATGTCTGAGATTTATCTCGTCATTTTACTTTTAAATTTTCTTAGTTACGTCAGTTTGTTGAGATAGATAAATATTGTAAAATAAATTTAATGATGAAATAAAAATTTTGAATGCAAAGTGACAATGTAATAATATTGAATGATAGAAAATGTGACTAATAAGAACGGATTCATAAGAAGTCTTGTTATGTTGCAATGTTGTATTCATTGAAAATTTGTGTTTTTGAAAAAACAAAATGTGTTACAACAATCTAGATAGAGTCTACTTTGTTTTCGTCATATTTACAAAGCTAATGGATGCATATCATAATTACTAGAATTTTTTGAACTGGTCCAATACGAAAAACTGCGTATTTTTGATATGTTTCGCGTGGCAACAAATTTCTTAACATATAAGTTATAAACTAAAAATCTAAAAGCTACCCATTAGAGTCAACGGACCAATGTAATGCCTCATAATTTTTTCAATTTTTTTTACAGTATATTTTGGGAGACACAAAATTTTGATTTCACTGAATCACGATGACCCTCAAAAATTGTTTGCACTCATTTTATTAGAAAAATAATTAAAATTAATAAACGTTTACGAAATTACATAAAATTTATATTTCCTGAAAGTAGATTCAATTCTGAAAATGCTTGTCTTGGTTCCGACAGTTAATTAACAAGTTTTCATGGAGTTTAATCAGTCCAAAGTTGCAGAACCGTTTTCAGAGCTTGGTTCTGCGTAATCGGTGACGCCTTAGTTCGGCCGAACTATTAGTGAAAGTTCGGCCGAACTATTAGTGAAAGTTCGGCCGAACTATGTTTTCCGCTTACGGGCCGCTAAAACTAACGGCTTAATAGTTCGGCCGAACTTTTTATCAAAAGTTCGGCCGAACTATTGTGCAATTCTCCGTCGGCAGGAAATTTTTGTGGAGCCCCCTACAAAACACATATTTCGCGTCAATATAAATTGCCGCGAAATGATTCACAATTTTCGCACATTTCGCACTTCATTTCATTTTACAACTTGGTTTGAATTCAAAAAAATTTCTTCAAAGTTTGGGTTTAAAGAACTTTTTTGGAAGACATTTTTTGGAAGCGGCGTGATTTTTCTTGGAGGTATGTACGTGTTTTGTGTTGAAATAAATCTTTTGAGCTTCTTTGGTTCAAAAACTTTTCTTCAAATTTTGGATTTAAAGAATTTTTTGGAAGACATTTCACAGAGCGGTGTGATTTTTCTTGGAGTATGTCGTGTTTTGTGTTGAAGTACGTGTTTTGGATTGGATTACGTATTTTTAGAAAAGATTTTTAAATTGAAATCTTTTGTGATATTTTTATGTCGAGTTATTGTCTAAATTTTTTTGAAGGAAATCTTTTGAACCTCATACCCTATTATCATGGGAAATCGAAGAACTTGTGTGAGAAAATATGATTGAAAAAAGTGACCTGAGGAACGTAGAAGAAACGAGACAATATCGCAAAGAGATTAAACTCTCTCAAATATTGAGGAAAATCAACCTCAAGCGAAATTGAAGCAAGTATGTAAATGTAAATATTACTGATCTAATGAAACTATACATTTAAAATTTTCCTAATGTAAAATGTGAAGCTTAATTTTATTTGATGAACTAGTTTGAAAAATATTTTGTTTGATGTAAGCAGACAGAGATATTCACTAAAATATATTGAAAATCAACCTCAAGCGAAATTGAAGAAGATATGTAAATGTAAATATTATGATCTATTGATATATTTTAAAAGTTTTCCCAATGTAAAATGTGAAGCTTAATTTTTATTTGATGAACTAGTTTGAAAAATATTTTGTTTAATGTGACAGAGATACTCCTCAAAATATTGAAGAAGAAAATCAACCTCAAGCGAGAAATTGAATCGGGTATGTAAATGTAAATATTATGATCTATTGATATATTTAAAATTTTCCTAATATTTATTAAACAACTTTATTAATTTAAGTTATTATTGAGATATGTATATTTTTTAGACTATATTATGAATGAAATCACTATCGATAATGAGATGTTAGAAAATGTGAAAGCACTCACACATATGGAGATAAAAAACACGACCATGTTATAAAATCATAGTGTGAGTAAAATTTTTGAAATATTATTTCAAAAAATACAGAGCAGTAACCTATTCAAACTCCAAATGTTGAAGATATTCTCATCAGGAAAATTAAAAGAAGCAGCAGGCACTATGAGCCATGAAAATCATGAAATAAAAAAAAATGAAAGAAGAGGTGATAAAAAATATGAATAGTGCTATAGAGTCAATTAAGAGATCTAGAGATAAAGATGTTTCAAATATACGTAAACGAATACAAATGGCAATGGTTTCACCAAGTACTCAAGAGAATCGTTTGAATCTAACATCTATGGCACGAAGAGAGCCTTTGGGAACCTCATGAAAAAATCTGCACAAACATCGAAAGAATTTAATTTATAAATAGATGTAAATGATGAACTCGCTTATTGGAGAGCTATTTGTAGGCAACCATACAAAGATAAACTTGGAGAAGATGTTAAAAAAATAATATGAATATTGGAAGAACAATTCGCGTGTTTCATAAGTATGAGACATGTGATGCGAAGAATAGCACGAAATCAATGAAGAACATGAAAACATCTCTTGAAACCACTCAAATAGAGTTATTCAACAAGTTCAAAGAAATCATCAAATTTCAAGTTCACTCGGTCTGCTTTTGTTCAACAAAAACCATGGTATGTAAAACCTATCACGTACGCGACACTTGTTGTTGCCGTTATCATGTGGAATTTGGGTTATGTTATGACACATTCCTTGATTTGAGTAGAACATTATGGAAGGATTCCCTACTATTCCACTATCCAAGTAGATGCTATCTCCAATTCTATGTGAAAGAGAAAGTGATGAACTATTTTACAAAAGAAATGTGTTGGTGGTAAAAAATGCGATGATTGTGGAAATTTTACTAGATTTCAAAACAATGTCGTCATTGATATGAATGATCAATCATTGTCCAACATGAAAGTGAAATGGAAAGAGATATGAATATATCGGTACATCGATTCAAGGTGCGAGATAGTGTTAAAATATTCAATTCTGAGAAAACGAAATTTTAGAGTAAATTTTTGAGAAAGTTTGAGACGAGGGTACAAATACACCAAGCATTCCCATAGAGCTCGATGGAAAGACTTGCAATTCAAAAATCTCGTGAATTTTTCCACCGGGGACAACTTTGTTAGTGATTGATTTTTCTGAGAAAACTACACATTGTTCCATAAAAAGAAATTAGATGAATACTATCACTCATTGATCTCATGCTCGTCCATATTCTATATGAACATCTTTTAGACAAAATGTCGATCATATAAAACACAGTGAAAATCAAACATATCAGGCTAAAAGAATGTGTTTTATATCGGTAGACGATCGTACACATGATACATGTTTTGCTGCAACATTGTTTTGGAAGAATTTATGATTCATTGAAAATTGTGGAATAACATTTCAACCATTTAATGGATATAATTAGACCAGGTCTGTGGTCATTAAATGCTGATCATTTTTGGTTGTGTTGTCTTCATAGAAAACTGCATTAAACATTGTTGGAATTTCTTTGAGGCGGCAAAAACTGAAGGAGAACATACTTGATTAGAGGCATGCGCAAAGCAATTACTTAAGAATATCAATGGTACTTGCATATAATAGACTTGTGACAATGAAGAAGTTGTTGATAGTTCAAAAAGCGCTCTAAACCTTAGAAGTTAACCCATCAAAGTGCGAAATTTTGTTCAATTTAATTTATATTTAAATCTAATTTTAAACATTGTACATTTATCATGCAATGATTATTTTTAATTGTATTTTGATATGCTATTTACAATTCTTTCTAATTTTCCATATAAAGTTTTCTAGCATATTAGATAGAGCGCCATCAGTCAATTACAGAAATGGCATTTTTGAAAACAATAAAGACTAAGTGCATTCATTCAAACAAGTTGTCACAAATATGTTTGCATTGAATAAAAAGAAAAATATTCTGTTTTGCAGTGTTTATGAACAACACAAAATCCAATGACGATACTAATGAAAACAAAATGTATGTGGTAGCGATTGGAAACATCTGAGGCTAAATACAAAGGGAAAAATGTAAATTACAATGTTTGAAGAAATGCAATCGGAGGAAACTTCTGATATCATCTAGATGGTGATCAGGTTCCGATCTTGTTAGAAGAAGGTAACATTTGAATTCTTTTCTAATGATTTAAAGATCTACAAATAAATTTAAATATGCATAATTAAATGTTAAATTTATTTTATTATGCGAGAGGAGATTTTTCTTCGTAATTTCACCTATTGACAACGATGAAAATGTGAAGTATTATTTGATGCATTGCCGAGCGAAAAATGAAATTATTACAGAACTATAATGATCCGCAGTTCAGGTGGCAAGGTCGCTATAAGTTATTTTTCAAACAAACTCGTCAAAGTGGAGACTTTGTTTTACTTTGAAGACTATGAACTGATTCCATAGGATTTAATGGGTATAGTCACTTTGTGTATCAAACAGCATAAAGTTGATAGAAGTTCCAATCAAAGAAAAAATCAAAAATTAAGAAATGGAAAATGTCAAAATCCGATCATGGTAGTTATTGAGGATGAAATTCCATTAGAATTTTGAGTGAAGTGTCCAACAATTTGTTATCTTGGATTAAATATGTTTTAGAACTTTCATTACTCAACTAAAATTGAGCTAACTGTATTATTTATTGGTTGCATGTTACAAATTGTTTAGGTAATAAATTCAAAAAATTAAATATTACTTGAAATATGAATTTAGATGTGAAATAATCATAGAAAAATGTGAAAACAAAAATTGTATATTTGTTTAACTCCAGCTATTTTTCCTGGGGTTTTAAATCTATGATACTATGAAATAGAGATCTATCCAAAAAGTATTTCTTTCATCATGAGTGCTAAATACATAAAGTCTTGAATATATAATTTAATGAAACAATATTAATAATCCATCTTTGAAACCATCTAAATGACAAGGAAATAACATATGTGGAAACCAATAGCACCATCAATTTACCAACCAACCGTCCCAACGATGGCAAGAGGTTGGTGCTACATTTTATCTACATATAACCCAAATGATTTGGTTGTCCTTTGTGCCTTACTTCTTAGAAAGAAAAAATGCAAGATGAGGATTAAGGAAATTCACGATTACTGAAATTCTAGGTGTCCAAGGGGTGTAAGAAAAAGGAATAAAATAAAATAAAATAAAAATAATTTAGCTCCCAAAGGTCTCCAACAAGACAAAGGCATACTTCTTTATCTGATTTGTCCTTAGAAAAGCTACAACATGAAAGCACGAGAAATTCACAATTACAAGTTAGTTGTCCAAAGAGCAAAAGGATAAAAATAATGTAAAAAGCTGAAAAATTGAACTCGTAGGTATTCATGAGGGAAACAGTATATTTCTCAGAGGCTGCATTTTGTGCCAGAGAAATAGATGATAATGAGAAGATTCACAATTGCAAAGATTGAAATTGTCCAAAATAAACAAAAAACTCAACTTAGAAGGTCTGAAGAGCATGAGGAAGCAATATTAAGCAAAAATAACCACCAAATATCTTCCTTGAAAAAACAAATAAGGAAATAAAAGAGTCGCAAATAACTAAAACATTGTTGTTTTGTGGAACGAAGATATAGTCAACAATACAAGTGCTACAAACAAATGTAAACACAATGGAAAAGCTGAAACATATCTCTTATCAGATAATGAAATTCTTATTTTAAGATGGTAGAACTTAAGTCTCAATTGTAATTGGATTCTTTCTAAAGTGTAATTCTAATCTGTTAAGCATACTAGGTGACCATTTTTAAAGTAACTTGAGATTCACAACAAGAGATACACAACATGCACCACAATACACAATGTGCCCTTGTAGATAAGGATTTAGACAAATATACTTCAACAAGGATGGAATCAACCTTCAAAAAAGACATTGTGGAAGCAATATATCAACACTAGTGTCCTTTTTCATTCCTTAAAGCAGCTATGATGACAGGAAACTTGAAATGCTAGAGATTTTAGCACTTGAGTATGGAATGGACGAAAAATTATTGACATGGTGTTTGGTGACCTTAAACTATGGAAAATGTAGAATACGGGGAAGTTCTCTTTGCACATGAAAGATGTAATTTCATTCCAATTACCGATAAATAATATATTTTATTAAAATTATATATATATATATATATATATGTATAGCAACTAATGTGTGTGTGTGTGTGTGTGTGTCCAATGAATGACCCACAGGAGGTTGATTGTCAAGATTCAAAAGTATAGACCAAATAGTGTATATTTTATATTTCAAATTAAAATCAAAAAATTTTACAAATTTTTCTAAATCTTCTTCAAAGATTAACATTTCTAAGATAGTGAATACTAAACAACATGTAAAAATATAAAAATAGAATAGTGTACATGCTTCTATTTCTGGTTTCTCCTCCTCTTACTAACTGAATCTATTTAGCATTGTGATTTTAGGAGGGAGTCTGTCTATTAAGGATATAACTTTGAATATGAGTTGCTTGCAAGATTCACTAATAAATATATAGTGAAAGGAATTATCAAAGAGTATATAAATGAAGAAGTAAGACAAGGGAAAAGCGAGAGTAAGACATGAGAAGAATCAAGAAAACGCTAGAAGCGAGTGAGTAAGACATGAGAAGAGGAAACGCTAGAAGCCAGAGCTAATTTAGACACTTAGAAAAGGTAGAAAATGCTGACAGAGTAGACAATACAAGAGAAAAACAGAAAAGGCTGACAGTGCATTTTATCAGAAAATTGATCAAATTGAATCCATTTCATTTGGATCTTGGGAAAGTAGATCTCAAATATAAGAAAAATATATATGTGAAGCTGTGAGAGTATTCATTCCTTACAATGCTCTTATGAAGTATAAGTACTCTTACTCAGAAAAAATTATTGCTTTCCTTTTATAATGGGAACACAAACACAATATATATTAATATAGTCCAAATCTCATGCAAAAAATTCCCTTATTTTCCCAATAGAAACAAAAACAATAGAAATATAATTTAAATCTGATGAAAAAAATTGTGAGAAAAAACAAAAACGTTATCAATACAATCCGTCTAAAGTTGATGCAAGTTGTTTATCAATGCGATCTGGGTGCTTTGTTTATTATGCATTATATTTAATTTTTAGACAAATAAATATAAATATCAAGGTGCTTATAATTTTTTCTTGCAGATTGATACGGGGATAATTCTAGAGATTATTTTCAACACAAACAAAAACAAAAACAATATATATTAATATAGTCCAAATCTCATGCAAAAATTTATTTTTAATACAAATATAGTTAGATACGATGAAAAAATTGTGAGAAAAAACAAAAGCAGTATCAATACGGTCAAATCTACAAAGTTGTGATGCAGTTGTTTATCAAATACGATCTGATGCTGCTATTGCTGTCTCTTACTATTTATTTTTCAGGCTGTCCAAAATATGTCTAGGTAACTTACAACATTTTTTTCTAGGTGTGTAGGGATAATTCTCATGAATTCTTTTAGAAGTATTGTAGAACCTATCATGAAAATATTAGCATTCATAGATGAATCTATGTTTATCATTAAATATGGCATGCATTATTGTGGATTATGCCATATCGTTAACAAGTTGATTAAACCACAGTTGTAATGTAGAAATGGGCCATTTTTCATTACATTAATCTAGAGAGAAGTAAAACATTGAAAGTTTTATCTAAATATACAATCTAATCCATGTTTACATGAAAAATGTAATTTACTACAATGCAGAACTTATAAAGCGGAGACGGACGGAGAACACACAATACGAGAAATGTAATTTTATTAAGCCAGGACAACAATATGAGACGGACGGAGGAGAACATGCGGGACCTTGATAAGGCAGACGAGGAGAACATACACGGTAACGGCGAAGCAGCGGACGAACACCGACGAGGCAGACACCGGTGCGAGACGAACACCAACGGGCAGACACAGCGAGTGAGCCACAGGCATGGTTTGACCAAGTAATGAACGATCGCAACGCCTTGATAAACTCGGTAAACCATAAAATTTGTGAGGCCAGATTTCATTTATGAAAAATAGTTCGGCCGAACTATTTTAAAGTAAAGGATTCGGCCGAACTTTTGTTGTCAGTTTTCAATCCACAGCAAGAGTCTGTTTTCGCGCCGTCAGGTGTGCGATCGGCCTAAACGGAATCAGAGTTAAGGCAGACTCTTGAAAAAATTTCTGCACAGACTATAAAAGTGTGGCAGGCTTCACGTTTCACTTCAATGTGATAAATACAAATAGTATTCATTGTGATCAATCTCAAACTATTTTCAAACTATTTTCTTCTACTATTCTTATTGTCACCCTTGTTAGTTTTCTCTTTATTTTCATATCAATTATATGAAAAGGAAAGTTGGAATACTAAACCATTTAAATATTTAGTTGGAGTCATTGTAGTAGTATAACACTTTGTCTATCTTGCTATCAATAATGACATAGATTTAATTACTATAACACAAATATCCAATTCACATTGTCAATAATTTTTTATGCTTACTGCTCAAATCCATTTTCTTAAATCCACTACTTTAAAATTAATGTACCATCATACATCCCAGTATATAAATCATAAATAAAGCATACCTTTGAAATGTTCATCTAATGCAAGAAATCCAATAGGATTAGAAAAAAAAATTTACACTTAAATCAATGCATCTAATGCAAGTAAGAAAATAGGATTAGAAATCAACATGCATCAGATATGTATGTAGTGCAAGTAGGGAAAAATATGACTGAAACTTAACATCTCGGTAAATCAATGCATCTAGTGCAAGCAAATAAATAGGTTAAAAATCACCATCTACACTACAATCAATGCATTTAGTTCAAGCAATCAAATATGTGATTAGAAATCATCATTGAAATCAATCGTTTAGATGAAACAATCAAATATATTGAAATCAACATCACAAGTGAAATTAATGCATCTGTTACCAGAAATCCAATAAGATTAGAAATCACCATCTGCCAGCTAATGCACACATTTGCTGCAACAAATAAATAATATTGAAATCATTGCAGCTGGCTCAATGCATCTCTAGTGCAAGTAATCAAGTATCATTACAATCAAACATCTACACTAAAATATTGCATCTAGTGCAAGCATTAAGCAGAGTTAAGATCTTTTGCTCTGCTGAGAATCAGCCATGAGTGAAAAAATCTTCTTCTCTACCTCCATCTGCTATCTATATCTCCAGGCATCTCTCCTTCTTTGTCTGTATCACACCGTGAAACACACTCTCTCTCTCACTCCATATCTATCAATCTGCAGCCACTCCCTCCTTGTTTCCATCTATCTCTTCTTTATCTTCACCTTTTCATCTGCTCTCTATCTCCCTCTCTCTATATACTTCGACCCCAGAAAACATACACTCTTTTTCTCGATCTATTTCTCTGATTTTTCTCTCTCCCTCTACTATCCTCTCTCCATCCTCCTTATCCCTCCTCTCTACTTTTCCACCTTCCACTCTCTACTTTATTCTTACCTCCCTCTCTCTTCATACATCTCCTACTTTACCTCTCTTCCTCTCTCTTCCTTTGTATCCAACCTCTCTCTCTCTTTATCTTCACCTTCTTTGTTACTATGCCTCTATCTCTCCTTATCTCCCCATATCTCCATCTCCCCTTGTTTGTCTCTTTATCTCACCCCCAAAGCATATACACTCTCTCCCATCTCTCCCTTGTTACTCCCTCTCTCTCTATTCTTAACTCTTTATCTATTTGTTCCTTCTCCTCTCTCCCCATCAAAACTACTTCTTTATCCTCCTCCCTCCAACTCTTCTCTCTATCCTCCCTCTCTACCCCCTCCATATATATATATATATATATATATCCTTCTTTGTCTCTTCATCACACCAGTGAAACACACACACTCTCTCGCTCCATATCTATCATTCTCTTTGTCCCTCCCTCCTTGTCTCCATCTGCTCTCTTATTATCTTCCACCTTCCATCTATATCTCCCTATCTCCCTATATATCTCTATATCAACCCCAAAACATACACTCTCTTTCTCCAAACCTATCTATCTATCGGTCCCTCCTCCTCTCCCTCTCCCTCCACCCGCTGTATCTCTCTCCCTCTCTCCATCTTCCTTATCCCTCCCCACCCCTCGCTCTATCCACCTTTCACTCTCCCTATGTATTTATTCTTACCTCCTCCCTACCCCTCCATCTCCATATTTCTTTCCCTACCCTTTTCACTCTCTCTCTGCTTTCTCTCCCACCTCTCTCTCTCCCTATCTTACCTTCCAACTTTGTTACTATATACCTCTATCTCTCCTTCTCTCCCCTTCTATCTACACTGGCTGTCTCTTTATCTCACCCAAGGAACCCACCATCTCTCTCTCTTATCTCTACTTTTTCTCTCTCTCAACTACTCTCACTGTTTATACCTCTTCTTCCCTCCTCTCCCCATCCAGCTCCTTCTCTCTATTTCTCCCTCTCCCCCTCCAACTCCCATCTCTCTATCCCTCCATCTCTCCTCCTATCCCTCCTCCATCCTCTCTCTTTTTCCTTCCCTCTCTCCCTTTCTCTTCTACTTCCCTCTCTCTTCCCCCATCCTCACTCTCTCTCTCTCCCGCCCCCACCTCTTGAGTCCCCCTCCCCCCACCCTCTCTCTCTCTCTCTCTCTCTCTCTCTCTACCCTCCATCCATACTTCACACCCTCTATTTCTCTCTCCTAACGATATTTACCATATCCCCCCCTTTCTCCTTCTCTCTTCTTCTCTCCCCCATTCTCTCCATCCTTCTTTCTTTCTCTTTATCTCACCCTTAAACATACACACACTCTCTCCCATTTCTCACTCTCTATTCCTTTCTTTCTTCTCCTCTCTCCCCCTCTAAACTTCCATCTCCTCCTCCCTCCCTCTCTCCTCCTCCTCTCATCCTTCTCTCTCTCCCTCTCCTTTCCCTCTCCCTTCCCACATTTCTCTCTCTCTCTCTCTCTCTCTCTCTCTCTCTGCCCTCCAAATCTCTCTCATTCTCCCTCCCTCTCTCCTTCTCTCTCTTGCACCTTCATTTCTTTCTCTCCCTCTATTGCACTTATACTCTCTCACTATCTCTTCTCTCTTTTGTTTGTCCCCATCTCTCATACATATCTATTTTATACCTCACCATATATACTTTGTTCTTCCCTCCATATATATCTATAGTTAATATTTATATATATCATGGTATATTAATATATATTATAATATAACAAATTTAATATTGTATTAATCTAGAGTTATTAGATTTAAAATAATAATTAACTATTATAAATACATTAAATAGATATTATATAAATAATATTATTCTTATCATGTATTAATAATTTAAAGCTATTGAATATTAGGTTAGCTGTCTTTTTTTTGTGGTATTAAGCAATAATTTGGTCCATGATGTTTAGGCCTTTGCTTTTATAATTAGATGTGATTTCTATTTCTATTTGATATATTTGTATTTGTTATATTTCTTTATACCTCTTTACATTGTTACCCATCATACCTCATATAAATATGGTATTTGTATGTTATTTATTAGTATTTATTATAGCTTCCACTAAATAAAATCTCTTTTGGGTTTTTGTATCTTGAAGTTTATGGGTAAATATAAAAAAATGTTTCTTCTTTTCTTTACCACTACAATTTGCTTGCCTTTTCTTTATTTATATAGATGGTATAAAAAGAGGTTTTATTTTACTATACCTCTAATTTACTTTATTTTACATTGTAAATGTCTGCTATTTGAAAACAACTCTCCTAAGCCCATCAAGTGTGAATTATGAGCTTCTAGTTTTTTGATGTTGGGCAGATTTAGAAATAATTTCTACCTTTGGTTCAAGCTATGATTTATTCATTAAATTAGGTAATCATAATAGATGTTGATTAGAGTTTCTATTGCTTTTCTTCTTTCTAAAACGTGGTTGTGGCATTATGAGAAGAAGCAGAAGAAAAGACATATATGGTCTCAAATGTCCTTTGGAGATCTGAGATAATATGATAAGCGAGGTTTATTGTCTCTTTCAGCTATTCTTCTATTTGTGATTGTGGAGTTCGAAACGCGACAAGCAAGAAGTCTATTTCTAAATGTGTATTATTGTGGAATACATGCATTAGAACCTTCTTTATTATTTGGTTGCTCTATTCATTATACCATGTAGATCTCAGATATTACATTTTTAGCAAATTATTGGATATATCTTGTGTTTCTGAAAGAATACAATGAATCATGAAGTTTGGCTGAAAGGATTTCATTTGTTTAATAGTTCTGGTGCCACAGTTGATAAGAATATGAAATATTGTTTAGGCTATTTTTGTTTCTTTGGTTCACATGGTGGATTTGATTCACAAACATGAGGAAGCGAGTGTTTTGGTACTTTTTTCACATTTTCTTCTTTCGACAATTCTTTTTGGTCAATAATTAAAGTCGATTACATGACCTTGCGCTTATGTTTGCACTCTGTGGGTTGACAGTTGGGATATTGATCTTGAAGACAATGGTTAAAAGTCATCTTGAGAGGCTACGAAGTAATGTTTGTCTTTCAGCTCAGAGTATACCGATGAAGGATCGAAGCCTCTGTGAGAATAGATATCGGAAAGGTGCAGGAAGAAGTTGGTGCTTTAGATGATAATTACTACTTGATGCTTTGTCAGGGATCAAACAACTGCATACAATATGTGTGTAACTATAGACAATCAATGGTCATAAGGCCTTTGTAAGTCAGATAGAATTAAATGACTCTTGTAAGCCCTGAAATTTGAGGTCATCTAAATGACTACTCTTATAATTATTGTAATGGCAGAGTTGTGAAGTGTAAGATTAATTTTTAGTTTTTCTTCAATGTGCTACAGTCGATTTAGACATGACATCACATAAAAAGACAAAAATTTGGAATTATGAGACTCTAAAAGAAAAAGTGAAACATGACAAGATTTCTTTCTGAGAAAATATTAGACTCATTTTTTTGGTTATACTTAAAGAGGCAGAGAGCCTGTGTATTTTTCTTTGTGAGTGCCATTCCTGTCAGTAGTTGTTGCCAGAAAAAAACATGATATATTACAACAATGAAAATTTGGCCATTTTGCTAAAGACTAAATCGTGATGAAACACCAAGAATGTGAAACTACGGCCATTTCATATGAATTAATATGGGTAGCAATTTGGAAAAGAACTTGAATAGACAACAATAAAACTTATCCCAAACATTCAATAGATGACAGCATGAGCTATTGGGACTTTATGGTTGAGTGGGTTGGTTGGTTCCTTTGCACAAAATTGGTCTCAATTCAATATGAAACCAATGTTAAAGGTGTAGAAGTGAGATTTTCCACTAGAAGCTAATATGAGTCAAATTTTTTAATGAAAAATTATACAGTGAGTCGCTTATGATATATTATTTTTGTTGTGACAGGTAGAATTTAATGCAATTTTTAAAAGATTTTTAGTATTTTTGCTTGAGTTATCTATTTGGAAAGGAGGTACAGACTTGTGATGTTTCTTATGAAAAATCATTTTGTTTACTATCAAGGTCAGAGATTTACTTTGGTAATTTTTGATAAGAGATTTATCTCTATTCCAAACAGGTTTACTAGATATTTTTAGAAGATTATGTCTAAAGCTGAAAAATGGGATCAACATTAAATTAATAAACAAACATATTTTATAAAGGTTATAAATCTGTTTAACAATTGGTTGAGTAGAATAGTTGGAGAAATTTATTTTACCTTTTAATTTTGTTTTCTTTTATATGTAACTACTATTACTAAAATATTGTTATAATAGCTACATATCTATCTAAACTAAAGAAAAAAACATTTTTGATTAGAAAAACTACACATCATATTCTTTTGAAATAAACTGATTCAACTCTTAAAAAAACACATTGAATTAGAAATCTCTGCACATGTCATCATCTTTCTGAATAACTAATTTCAACTCTACACGAATCTACGTCCAGTTTTAACTCTGCAAATCTATGAGTGTGAAACGGTTGTGCAAGATCTTTCCTTGAGGATTTTTCTTGCACGGACGTAAACTATGGATAAAACATGGGTTTAGCTCAGGTGAGGGCTGGAGGCATTCAAAATATTCGTGCTCAGGTGACGTGAGGGTGGCGTTAGTCAACTTTGGTGGTCACTAATGTTGCCATTATTGGCTTTTGGCGAGAGGACATTTTGAATAATAATATTTCAAATAATGTTTTGGTTGGTCCTGATGGATTCATGTTTGGAAAATTGCATGGCGTTGCAATCGATTAAGCTACCACTCTATGAGTTAGTTGAGATTTCAGCACAACCACTAAATAAAGTTGTCATTAAGTCATGAGTTTAGTCAAAGCTTAGCACTTTGAGACAAGGTCATGAATTTACCTCAACTAAATTTTTAATATTTATATTTCTGATTTTGATGATTATGTAGTTTAGAGAGAACTGTAGAATCGACCTATGATCTTCTTCATATATAGGAGTTTCAATGGTATAGTGTCTTTTTAAGTTCAAGACATGATTTCTTAGGTCCTGGTTTCTTTACCTCTCAAAAATATGGTATTTACTATTTTTATTTTGGTGGGTTGTAGTTCTGAGCAATCCCTTGAGTGGTTATTATAGCAACAATCCATGTTTTTACCTATTAAACATTTTCTTGATCTTGTCCAGATGTTTTAAATATTTACTATCTTATTTGATATAGATTTTTAGTTTAAATTCTGATATTCAAATATGTGAATTTAACCATTATAATTACAATCTTTTCCATTAAAATAAGGACACAAGTTGATTTTATTTTGAAATATGTCTCCTATTAATATCAATTTTTATATTAATGTATTTGAAGGTTTATAGATAGGATATAATATGGTTTTGGTGAATAACAAATGAATATCATTATGAAGTGTACACCATGATCTACTCTCAACATGATGATGATTGCATACGAACTAAAATTATGTACTCTCTTTTTTTAATGGAAAGTGTTTGTATGGTTAGGGTATTATGCCTCTCTTTTTTTAATGGAAAAGGTATTTGTATGGTGAGTATTACTCTTTTAATGAAAAAGTGTTGTATGGTTAGGACTCACATGTTTTTACATATTATGTTTACTTTTACTTAAAACAAATAAATGATTGGTCTTCCCATGATTTAGTATTAAATTAGAATTTACTATAACATATCCCTCCTCTTTATTGTGTCATATTCTTTTATGCTACTACTTTATCGTTTCCTTACAACATATGATTGCAAATTGCTAGTTTATTTATTTACCATATTTTTTTAGGCGTGGTGACAAACCTACATATTTAATAAATTTGATTTTATTATTTATTTACTATGGTTTTGAGATTGTTAGTTTAAAAATCGACTGACTATTTAGTTTATTTTAAAATTCTTTAGTTTTATTGCTATTTTAGCTTCTACTTTGCTTTTTATCTAAAGGATTCATATAAGAACATAAATAGCCTCTTATTTTTCAGATAAACAAAATCAACAAAAAATCACTTGACATATATGAATATTTCATTTTGATGTGTGTATTAAATCACCTGTGTCACGTAGGTGTTGTCTTGAGATATAAATTTGTTTGCTATTGATTATTAGGAGCTTATTGTTAGAGACAAGTGTCTGTGTTATTGTGAGTGGATTTGTATCATCACAGGGCTGTTTATGGCTGAGTTTTATTAGTGTTGTCATTGACATGATTTATGAAGATCACTAGAATGGTTTTATAAATGTGATAATACTCTGTCTCCACATGCAAAAAAAATCTTTAGAAAAATCTTTTGGTGATTTTATAAATCTTTTTTTTTTAACAGCATCTCTTTTTTAGGTAGAATTTTTTATAAACTCTTTGTTAAGCGACTCCATTTATGAAATCACTATTTTTCTAACATTAATGTTTTACATGATAAGTTGAATCTTTATTCATTTGATGTTAAAGGGAGGTAAGCTGAAGCTATGGAGATTAAGATAAAGCTTTGAGCAGACAATAGAAGAATCATTGTGGTAACATCAAAAGCACCAAAGAGATTAATATTAAGCAATATTAGCATGAGTATTAGGTGCTGCTAGGAAGTGTTATAGTGCAGCCATTAGTTTATTGATATCTTATGCTTATTACAGAGTGATTTAAATGAAAAGTTGAAAAGTAATGTGAAAGTACAAAGATATGATATTAAATGTTGAAGTTGAACATTATTAAATGGTTGCAAAAACAAGAAATGAAAAATATATACTTCATTCCATTCAAAATATGATCATCTAGGCCATTTGTCTCTGTGAAATTACATACTAAAGATACATATGTAGAATCACCCTAATTTCACACTATTTAACTTTGTACAAGATATTGAATCTATTTCATAAATTGAAAAATCTTTTGTGGAAAAATTAATTACACACATGTAACATAAATTATAAATACTTTTTGCTGAGTTTTTAGCAGGGAAAGCTTTGACTGAAAACCCAACTATGACCTGCTAACATGGATATCATGAAAATGTTATACAAACGTACAAAACATCACAACTATCAATACAGTATAATTTTCTTGCTAATCAAAGCTAATGCACAGGCTCCACTTTGCCGTCTTTTTCTTGCTTTGCCTCCACTAGCAATCTGAAGAATGGCTCTGAGTCATTCAAGTACACTCTGGTTGGCTGACAATCCTCATTGGCATCATGTATTGGATGCAATCAGTATCCTCACTTGAGTCTATGAGATGACCACACATCTTGCCCTACACTTATCTCCCAGTCTCTCACTAAGCGCCTTTGCATACCTTGTAATTGGTGGTGTGTTATTTAGGTTGATTAATGGGTTAATATTATAGATTAGTCAACTCATTAATTCCTCCACTCTCACTGATGTATCAATCGGTTAGATGAATACAGAACTCAACTCGTAGTCTATGTGAGTTATTAAATATAACCCTGATACTTTGCTTGATGTGTCATACTCACCACTTTGAGTCCTCCATGCATTAGCTCAGTCAATCCTCAAGATATTAATTAAATGGTGTTGTACCTGTGCCTGCCACTTTGGGCGAAATTACTCGAAGAACAGTTAACATTTTAAGTCTGATTATTAGAGCTAATAATAATTGACATGCATCTTTTAGATGAGTAGTCTAAACAGAGCTGTGTCTTACAAAATAGTTTCATCATTTTCCAACTTGATCAACATCTGACATCCTTGTAGAAATATGTTGAGCATGTTTAAAAATAGACATAAAATAAAATATGCTACACTTAAAAATAGCCTGGACCCCTGCTAAAGTGGGCGACTCTTTTATCAGCTCATCATCTTGTTTGAATCTAAACAATCTCTTGTAATCATTACATTTGAGTTGTTTTATTTTAATCTCCTTTTTATATTACAAATTATGTTTAGATATAAAAATGAAGATGGTTTATGAAATTTTAAATTCAAGAGACAATGTCTGTTCATTACTAAAGTAAAGCGACTTGATAATGGAGCTTATAAAATATACATTGTTTGAATGGAAAAATTACTGATTTTTTATGAGAGGTTGCATGAGCCTGAAGAGGTGCAACTGTAGAGAAGGAGAAGATTGTACAACACTTTTATTATAAAGCATGCGCTTTATTGGGATTTGGATATTGAGTCTCACTGATTATGATTGATAAATAGTAGTTTGTAGCCTATTGAAGTGAGGACCAGGTGGGTGGTGAGCTCATGTGAGCTAGGAGATGCAGGTGGCAACCTACAAAAAAATTGGCATGAAGTTAGGAGCTTCACTTGGAGATAAAGTCACCTTCAAAAATATGATGTGATTGAGGCAAGAGATACAATATTCTCATGAAAATATTTATTTAGTATTGCAATAAAACAGTCAACAGAGTAAGCAACATATAAATGCTAAAATTTGCATAAGAAGAAATTTAAAGTTGAGAAAAATTCTGATTTTAAAATTAATGATTATATAATTTCTTAACAATGCAGGCAAAGTGACTTTATAAACTTTCGGATCTAGGAGGCTTTTATTAAGATCTTCTAGTTTCTTATGAAGTGAATAAAAAATTAAAGAGTTATAAAATCATCACGAGATTATAGAATACATCAAAATTAATTTGTTGGCCTTTAGTGGAAGGGTATATGTCCCTAATGAGATGGTTGTAGAAACTATTATACAGTGAGTTCATAGAGGCCCCTTATGTTGCCCACCACAAGTGTAAAGAAATTCTTTGCATATTTCATAAGAAAATTAAGTTTTAGAAACAGGAATGAAAATATACATTGCTGAATATTTAGCTAATTCTTGATATTAGCAAGATTTAGGTTGAACTCAACATCTTGCAGCTATCTCCACCCATTGCCAATATGATGGAAATATGAGAACTATGTACGATAGTTTATATAGGATTCGCTAAAGAAAAGAAATAGCTCTTAATAATGGTATTAGTTGATAAACTAGGTATTCATTTCATGCAACTATCCAGTCCACTGAAAATGTTTGACCCAAGTTCTTTATATGAAATGTTAAAATGCATGTGGGATCTGAAGGTAATGATTTAGATAGAGATGTGAAGTTCCCATAAACATTTTTGATGTATATATTTAAGAATATTGGCAAAAAACAAGTAAGTGGAGGGAATACATTCATTTGGTGTAGGTTACTTATAATATGACTAAGAATCACTTAATATGAGCTACTTTTCAATTTGCTATAGGGAAGGTGAAACTTCTGAGATCATTGGAATATTCTCTGGAAAACTACTTTAGGCAGAGACATGCTAGTGGAAATGGAACAAAATGTGAGAAAAATCATAATGAGAATTTTAATCTTCCCAGATGGAGAAAACATATGCATATAGAAAAAAGTTCCTACAAATAATAATATCAAATAAGGGTACCATGTATAAGTTCAAGTGAAACCTGGAAAATCTTCTATGGGTGAGTGTAAAAAATTAGCCCTCCATATTGGACTTTAAGTCACAGACAGTTGGGCCTATTGCATATAACATGCATTATGAGCATATGGAATCTGTAATGTGTTTCATTTTTTTGTTAAATAGCTCTGTATAAATTGAGCATATTATTAAACTGTGTGTTTCTTTTCAAATCCTTGAATGGATTAGACCTAACATATAACATGCATTCAGAATATATAGGAATCCATAATGTGTTTCATTTCTTTTTGTTAAAGTAGCTCATATATATGACTCTGACTTATATTATTAACTATAAAGATGTATAGATGAGAAAGGAATATTGTTTTCTTTGAATTTTGTGTTAATTAGCAACATTTCATATTTAACCAGAAGTAGAGCCACATGAATAATTACTCATACAGCCCCTATGAATTCGTCAGGAAAGCTCAACTTACATAGGATAATATCAAGGCCCTTAGGACCAAGGTTTCTGTGAAACATACCCACACTTGTTCTAGGGGCAAGATGAGGTGGTGTTTTTTGCTCCAAGAAGAGCAGATATAACACCCTTAGTGAACATGTCAAATATTTTCATTTTCTTCTTCTTGCAAAGGCTTGAGAATACAACTAGATGCAGAGTTGCTCAACATCTGAAGTTAAACTTTTATTGTGCAACTTTCCTTTTAAAAAAATATTATACTATTGTGAGATCTTTAGGAGAGAGATCTTAAATTAAAATGATAATTTTTAAGTAGTTGGGATAATTTGTCCTCTGTAGGTAAGCCTCTCAGTTTCATAGGAAATGAGGAAAATGAGAGAAGAAGGAGGATAAACAGAGAAAAGGTAATGGGAGAGATGGATGTAACTTCAACAAAAAGATGCTAGAGGTGAAAAAGGTGATGGACATTATGCAAGGATGGTCAGGAAGCTAAAGAAGCCCTAAAGATGAGGGGATATGGTGGACTCTGGTCTTTGGTCCAAAGACAAATATTATGTATAATACTCAAATGACACTCTAGAAAATTAGAGGCTCGGGGAGATTAGACTAGTGAAAATACAAAGGCTTAGGGGAGAATTAGACTCAGTGAGAAATCTTACTAAGTTGGGTGAAGGAGCATTCTTATTAATTACTAAATACTCTTTAAGTTTGCAAATAGGTACCTAAAATTTTCTATATTAAAATTGTATTATAATCATGTTCAAGTAACAAATTTTTATTTTTATATGTTCAACTGAGCTAAAGAATTTGAAATAAATGGGTCTTGAATTAACTATTCTGCACAGATTTTTTATTTTCTTTAATATAGCTCCTACATTGTTTTAAATATCCCACTTCTGTAAGAAGCAGAGTGCTCAATTTAGGCTAAGACTAATATACAGGAAAATTACTTTTCATCTTACAAATTCAGTTCACACATCTTGAACAAGTGCATATAATACTCCCCAATTTTCATATTCAAATTGTCCATTATAATCATGTTCAAAGTATAATATATTTATATGTTCATTTGAATTAAAAGAATTGAATATAGGTCTTGAATTAAAGTATTCTGAGAAATTATTATGAGCACTTTTAATATAATCTATTGTTTTAAATATCTTAAATATCTTACTTGATGTAAGAAATGGGTAGCAAATTTAGACCCAAGAATATTCTGTTTCTGTAGGAAGAGAGTTCTAATTGAGAATTTCACACAAGGTAATTCTGTGTTAAAAATAGACATATTAAACTAGGTACATTGAACGTGGTCTCTTGAAATAGAAAAGGAACCATGTACCTTGAATTATGACTTCTGATTTATTGGTATAAATAGAGATAAAGAACCTAAACGAGATAAAAAGAGCTTGAGATTAAGGAACAATTTTGTAACTTGAACATGCAACTGAGTTTACTAGCAAAAGTTGGCCTGTATATCTGGGTATTTCTAGTATTAGTAATAATTAAACCACTGTTTTGCAAAAAAAATGGAAAAGAGTAAAGTAGAATAAATGGAAGGAACTTAAAGCACTTTGGTGTTTCCAGGAGAGTTGTGAGCAGTCTGCTGCTAAAAGGAATAATGGAATACTTTAGTATACAAACCCTCCCATGGTTAGTCACTGTAATTAAACCCCAAAGAAAAAATAAATTACTATGAGGAATAAACAAATATAACATGATAATAGAACCGAAGGGAGGAGGTTTTAGAATTAGTTATTTCGAGCCGGTTACTGCTGCTTTATATTTTGAATATGGTTATCTGAGTCAGATACTGGGCGATCAGGAAATTAAAACCAAATATCACCTCTTTGACTCAACCAGGTTATTAGGAGTGTTAGGTGGAGGGTCGAGAGACTTCTGATTGGCGAATAAAACTAAACCAAAGAACAATGTGCCATAATAACATGGATTTATCTTAGGACTATTCTTACACAGAACTTATACAGAGTTTGTATAAATATACACCTTTAGTTTCTATTAAAATAATACTTGAATACTAGGTTTAATGTGAACTAAGATTATACACAATTTTAATTATTGACTATTCAGTCACTAATAATTAAGTCACAAGTATGGAAGAGAAAAGATAAAAAAACATATTGTGACATGGTGGATGTTCAGAATTTGTTTTTACTATTATAGTATAATTATGTTATTTTGTGACATCTTAATTCCTATACTCTATCCATTTCAGAATCAGACTTTTGAAGATGCAAACTTTTTTAGATACAAGAATTGAAATTTTGTATCTAAATATTTTGATTCTTCTTATAGTGATTCTAATTAAAATAGTTTACTAATTTTCAGAACTCACACTAATAAAATTTACCTGTCAATTTGCTCATATCAAAATGAATAGATTTCAAATCTCCCTGAAGAAAAACTATTAATGTAATAATAATTCTATAACATATATATATATATATATATCTCTCTCTCTATCTCTCTACTTCTTTGTTTATATTGAATAGAATGAATTACAATTTAGAAGAAGAAAAACTTATGAATAAATTATGTGGCATTTCTCTCTATCTATATATCCTTAACAATTATTAAACATAATTTTTTATTATATATATATATATATATATATATATATATAGATTTTATATATATATACATAGTTGACATTGATATCTTATCACTGATTCCACATTCATATTAAGAAGTATTAATACATCTATATATTATATTTTAGAAATAAATATATGTAAGTAGAAATATATTGTAGGACAGCTTTTGTTCTAATCTTTATAATATATATATATAAAATTTATTTATTAATATTTAAACAACACATGTCAACTCCATATTAAAAAATGAATAAATTATAAATTTTCTCTAAATAACTTAACTAATGGATAATCTACATCTCTCTCTCTAATTGACATTGAAATAATTTATTTATGATTCATATTATACTTATTAAATCATGATATATGAATAGAAAACATGCATCCATAAAACACTCTCTACATATATAAAACTAACTTTTTGTTATAAATTTTTAACTATTCATAACCTCTGTTTTTTTTAATTCTTTTACTTTTTACTCATTTTTACATGAGTTGTTATGATACATTTAGATGAGAAGCAGATGTGGCAGCTATCCATTTAAAATATTTAATTAAATGATAATTTGTGTATTAAGGGGGTAAAAAGAGATGACAGACAAAGGAGGATGTTCGGGGAGGAAGAGTGGTAAGGGCAAGGGAAGGGCCCTTTGGGATGCAAGTAAAGAGAGAGGGAAGAACATGCGTTTATGGATGGGGGTTTGAAAAAGGATTTGATGGGTGAATGGGCTTTGAGGCAGAAAGGGGAGACAATGAGGAAGGGATTTAGAGGATATTCAAGACCCACTTACAGATTCAGAGAATGTGTTGCAGAATACTTTATGAATAAAGAAAATGGCAAGGAGGTTCAGGGTGATAGGTGACAAAGGTTGGCTGGCTCCCTATAAATTAATATAATATATAAATTTGATAGATTATAAGGATACGTAGTCAAAAAGTAATTGTGTAGTAAAATATTCCAAGAACTCAAGAAGGGTTGAGAGCAGTTCCAACAATTACCTTCCCAAAAGGATTTAAGGAAAAATCCTAGAGGAGACCAGGTTATGTCTGGAAGAATTAGATGGAGATAGTGGATGTTGAGATAAGTTGTTTGTTTGATGGGAAGTACAGGTGAGACTTTAACAGAAATTCACCCTAGAGAACCAAGACTAAATTTTCAATCCACGAGGTTAGAATTCTTGTATGTTTAGCCGGATTGGGTATAAATCGATGTAAAAAATTTCATTCCCTATTAAAAACCTGAATCTCTCCTTCTTGTTTCATGGCGGGTCTGTGGTGGGTGCCTCCATCTGGCTTCTCATTGATCTGGGCCTGTATCTTTGTGGAGATGATATGCCGGTAAACAGCCTTAGCCATGGAAGAGACCTTCTTGGGATTTGAGGAGAATTGGTGCACGTGGCTGAGAAAAACGACTCTCAAATGTGCAAATGCTCATCATACGATCCACAAAACTCTTTATCAGGTATTAAATAAACAACAAAAAACATATTTTTCATTTTCAGCGATGTCATTACGGCGAAGTATCTGCATTCTTCGGTCAAAGGCATTTTGGCATGTGAGTTCACAGGGGTGTGTGAAGGTGGTTTTATCTTGGTCCTTCTCCTTTTCTTTTGGAATTTTGGCGTAACTTTGGTAGCCATCAAACCAGTGACATCTGGATGCTCAGCTACTCTCTGTAGAATGTGATCCATTTTGTGAGTATGAATCAGGCCATCCTTTAAGGAGGCCTTATTCAAGTTATAGTCTACACAACACTATTTCTCCCATTTTTTATACATGTAGGACCAAATTTGAAATCCAATCGGAAAATCTCTTGAACTATGATTCCAAACACTGCTTTGTCTCATGCTACCTCTTTTTCGATGGATGGCGGTAACCGGATTGATTCTTCACAAACCCCATCACAGAAGACTTTGATAAACTTGAGACAAGATGTGTCTAACAGTTTATATTTCTTATATTCCTTTCTAAATCTAATAATCCCATGAAAATACATGAAAGAAGTTCCAGAAAACTTCACCATGCTATAGCAAGGGACAATGTCTTTGACAATTTCACGAACTTGGGCTGATCGGGTGTTCCAAGATTCACATCTTCAACTCCTTTTCTTGTGAAAAACTAAGCGGCCTTTGCAACATCATCTGATCAAACGGCTCCTTTAGAGACACTGAGACCTCTAGGAATTACATTATCTTTAAGTACCAATATAGCTCATCTGGTTTGTTTCCAATTCACGATCTCAACCACATATTCACCTTCTATGGGAGTGTCCTTCAATTTTCCATCACCACTGCAAAAATGCATTGATCTCATTATCATCCCAAAATACTTGCCAATACCTTAAATTGTCGAACAATGGAGCTATGCTTGACATAGATTTCAAACTTATTCTTTGATTATTAAGATCATTAGAGTTCCTTGGTGATAGTAGAAAGATAAACAATGGATCCCTTATCTTTGACACTGCTGTCCAGAAATACCTACAGGAATATATTTAAAATGTCAGAAGCTGCATTTATATGCCCTCAATCTTGGATGTTTTCTTGGTATTCTCCTTTCACACAGCGATTATTAACTTCGAGTCACCATACGAAATCCTTTTACATGACTTCTTCCAATATTTTGAGGCTGTAATCAGAGCTTCATACTCTTTGCTTCATTGTTAGAGTGGTCAAAAATAACATAACTTGCCTCCTAACATACTAGGATACTGAGGCTGAGCAGGCTCCAGGCCCACCATTTAGTACAACTCATCACCCACTAGCAGCTCCATCAAAATCACTTTCAGCCTTCTTCTTCTTCTTGAAGATGTGAGACTATCTCTCTCTTCTTGCACTTGTGATTTTTTGAATTGTTCATTCTCCCTTCTGCTGCTTGGGCAGAGGTTAAGGGTGTTTTCTTCTTTCCTTTTCCCTTTTTAGGACCTCTCTGAAATTTCTGAAATCTCCAAGTGTCTCCCTCACTTGTACCCTTCATCCTCCTTAAAATTAAAACCACCACTTACAGGCTCATAAGACAAAAGACTCTAAATATGTGTGAATTTGCATTGATGGGATGGTTCATAACTTTTCTTTACTGGTGATCATGCATTTCATTTGTTTTTTCCTCACCTCTGCTTTCTCAACTGGCCAAACCACAGGGTTGTGCTTTGGGAGAAATCAATTGTATGGTCACTTAAGTTTTGCACCCAGACCTAGATAGAAGCATCCCAAGCTGGTGGTGGGACATGCTGCTCATCCACATCAACTCAAGGAGCTGTTCTGTTTGGTTTGATCTAAAGACACCACCCAATCTTTGATGAGACCAATACAATGGACCCTACTTGAGTCAAAGAATAAAAATCATGGTACTTTCTAGTAACATCAAGGCTAACTTCTCCATGACAGCTTTGGGCATCAAATTATGTGAAGGCCCGAGGAGTCCAACATGGCGTTATGCAAGATAAAATCATGCAACCTAAGACTTAGGTAAAAGGAGACTTCATTTTCTTCAGACTCTTGTGTGGCTAGACCAAAAATATGTTCGGGGTAGTCATCTTCCACATTAACCATATCAGAAAAGTTAATTTACAGAGGCTTTGACTGGTTTCTCTGTGTCTTATGCTTTAAGGTCAAGGGCACGGACACTTTGAATTTGAAATTTCATTTTCTAAATTAAAGGGCCAAGCTTTTCTACCTCTTTAATGGGAGGGTCTTTCTTCTCTATTTTCTCCTTCGCTATGCTTTCTGCTGGCCTTTCATTTAGTCATTGGGTGCTTTGCTAGATGAAGGATTGGCAGCTCTTTTCCTTTCTTTTGTGCCTCATCCTTCATTTGGAGTTCCTTTTCTCTTTTGAATGGGACTGATTGTGATGTTTTTGTTCCTTAGAGAATGCCTTTCACGGGGTGACAAAAGCGTTCATACACCCTCTCTGGTAGTCGTCGATTCTTCTTCTAACACCACGTCATTGGAAAAAATGAGTGCCAGTCCCTTGAATGTATGCGGGTCGCCTTTGTGTATTTTCATCTGCAGGAAAATGGGCTACAAATTATTGTGAAAAAAATGATTCGTTTAGAACATAGGACCATAAATCATCTGAGTCATTTCCCTTACCTTGAATTCTGCTTTGCAAAGGCGTTTTAATCACTGGCAGCACATTACTGGCTTGGTCTGTGCCTCACATTCTCTCTGACTCTTCTGAATTGTATTTGTTGTCCTCTAAAATTTGGATTTCTTATTTGGGGCTACGATCACAATACGAAATCTTGGAGTCGATCGACCATCCTTTCCATTGTGCGAATTAATGTGTCCGATACGTAATGCAGACGGATGCTTCCTCTTTCCTGACTTTCTTTTATTTCATTTCAGGCTCTTTCTTGACTAGATTAAGCTTCAATGCTTCTTGCTATCTTTGCATCTCTTCAAGTGATGGTGGATCTCTTTCACGCGAGATGATATGCCATATCAGCATCAAAATAATACAAAACTTCGAAGCATAGACAGATCTGAGGTTTGAGTTGGCAGGAATAACATTGTATGTAGCATTGAATCTTAAATAATAGTCTTTGCAGTTTCACCCATTTCTTTTCATATTCTCATATTCAGATAGAATTTGGTGTGAGTTCCTTTAAAACTTCCCACCAATTCAAAATTGTGTGTCGCTCTTGTAAAAATCTGAATAAACTTTAACATTAGCTCTAAGCCATTTAACTTCACTATGAGCTTGAACAAACAATCTGACAACTACATTATCTTCTTCTACTTGATGCACGTCGAAAAAATCATTCATCTTATCGACATACTCTGGTGCTGTATGCCAGTGGCATCAAAGTGTATTTTGCACTCGATAGTCGGTAGGCATATCATTGAGAACTGAGGTAAGACCAAAGGGTGCATCTTGGCTTGACCATGATTACAGGAGGATTTACCATAGCGTTTGTAGTGCGGGATTTGAGGTGGCGTTGATGGAGATGAAAGGCGGGAATTGACTAATGGGAGTCTTTGAGGAATCGGGGGAAGGAATGTTGGCCACGATGATTACATTCAGAATATTAGTTACGATGGGCCGAGGGGAGAATTCAAAATGTAGTCATCAGTGAAGAATTTTCTATCTGAACTTCCAATATCTACAAGAAACTACGGATCTAAAACCATGTCTTCAAGTACGGTTTAGGACTTATCTCTAAACAAGAAAACAACTCTCATCAAAAAGCTCTTATAAAAAGCAACTCAATAAGACACCAAGTATGGGACACGAAAATAGGTGTAGGACTTAGAGATCCCTCTTTCTTTACGACTATTCTTGGGGATAAGATTTGGTTTTTCAAAAGCTAGGGGAGGATTTGGATCGGGATTGTGCACGCATATCTTCTTGAAGCCGATGTGGTCAAATTACTCTGCATGAAATATTTCTCTCGATATAAAAACTGGAAGTATATCATCATCAGAACTTTACAAGAAAAATATTCTTGGGTGATAAATCTTCTATGCACAAAAGTTTGTAATAGAGTCCCAGTGGATCGCGAGAGATGTTAGCACCCAATTTAAACCTCGAAATTTGAGAAAAGGCAAATCAGGTAACAACTAAGCCACGCTCGACCTTGTAGCTAGCCCTACAAGGGCAAGGGAGAACTCTCTCTGTAGAATAGATATTCAATAAAACAATAATGAACTGATTTTAGGCCAGAACATATAAATGGGAAGAGGAATTTAGTAAATAGTGAAATTTCGGATGTATAGCCTGAGAGGATAGCATGAAGTGAGAATTAAATCGGAATCTGAAGTGTTTCATGGGGCATGATAGGCGGGGAGATTTAGCAATCAAATTGAAATACAATGGAGTGGAAATACCATTGAGAAAGATGAAAGGGCATAATAAATGAATCATTTTCAGGTAGAAGAAAATACAGTATGAATGATTCCCCAGAAATGAGCATATAAAATGGATTCTACCTTTCTAACTTGAAAATAATTACTAATGGAAATGTTTATGAATGAATGGTAAAACATAAAAATGTACATATGAAACATAGGAAACATATGCTAAAACTCATACCACATGAATCCCATAAATCGAGCTACATCCTTTATTTAATTCCTTGCCAAACGTACAATGGAGTAGAAAATCTCTTTGCCACACTATTCCCTACTTCGGGTTTCGGACCTCGGACTTTCGGGAGGCTAAAAATAATTGGAGCACAATATAGGCAGTTTGCGGAATACGAATCGATGGGAGAGGAATCTGGCGAAAGTGGAAGGCCAAAGCTAGCGGTCTCTCGGTAAAGGGAGAGTTGCATTACATTATTTCATTCGACATTTTGGATATCCAATGAGGAGAAACTTTTGTAGCATGGATCTTTTCGATCATTATTGGAGATATGTTCTAACACGATTTGTTTCTCGGCCTCGGCGTTTTGCTTTCCGTTATTTCTTTATTCTCTCGACTTTTTTTTTAATAGAGCGTTGATAAAATGATTTATGCTTTTCATGAAGGGAAAAATGTATTTTAAATGGGAAAAGGGAAGGGGAAATGGAGGTGGGATTTATAAATCGCAAGCTCGGAGGTGGGGAAGCGGGGACAATTAGCAATTTCAATCGGGGACATGTGCGATGTGATCAATTGGAGGGGCAGTGCAATTAGAGGATTTGTGATGCGTGCATGTAAAATATTTGCGATCGATAATAAGACACCCAAATGACTTTGCGATTTTGCGATGGTGCGATCATTCATTGGGAGTTCATTGCGATGGTGCGATCAAAGGAGGATTTGCGATAGTATGATCGAAAGAAGTTGCGATGCGTTGCATCGCGAATATTTGCGATGGGCTCATCGGGACATCTGAATGAACTTTGCGATTTGCGAAAGGAAGCGGGGTTTCTCATAAACTTTATTATAAGAGTTAAGGGTCATGGAGAAGGGAAGTGGTTGAAATTAAATCGCATATGTGGAATTTTTATAATGCGATTTTATAATGGAAAGGGGAGAAAAGGGGTTCTTGAAGGGAATTGATCATAAATTTGAAAGGAAACATAGAGGAAATATGGGGGTGTTGACTCCAAAATATGTCCGATAGCAGTGAGGAGATCTCAGGGTAGAAAGTCCCAATTAGACTTTGAACCGTTTGGAGTAGGGATCCCGTCCGGGGTGTGGGTCCGGCTACCACTTAAATGACTTCCTCTTCGGTCTCGAACAACCTGATTGAATCTGCAAACATACACTCATTCACATGATACAGAATACATGACTGATGTATCAAAACTGATATATGACACTGTGCGTAGCAAAGTAATAAACAAAATGCATGCGCCCAAGAAATGTCGTTAGCAACACATCTATGGGGTAATGCATACAAGATAATCTGACCACCAAAGAAACAGTTCTTTGATGGCGAGAAAATCTCTTAACTTTCCGAAAGATATAACGAAATGCTAATAAAACAGTTCATTAACATTCATCATGAGAATAAATAGCAAACTTGAGCATCATCAACACAATCATAGATAACAATGGAGCATCAATGATACTATTTAACAAAACAGATTCAATAATCAAAAGATATTATGAAATTATACGTGGAATACATGCAGTGTTGTCACAGCTAGACACATCATCCAATCAAAGGGATTTTAACAAGTATTTTTATTATATGTCAAGAGTATGATTCTTCAATTACAATGCAATATCGTCTTTCAGTCCACCCAAGAGGAGCCACTACAATGTTCCCCACAGGGGTATTTATAGATTCAAAAGACGCACTTATGGCCCTCCGACGGTTCAGCTTCCCGACGGTTCAGCTTCCCTGCGACCTTTGCCACACTTGCGACCTGCGACCCGAAAATTGCGACCTGCGACCTGGTCGCAAGTGCGACCTGCGACCTGGTCGCAGGTGCGACCTGCGACCAGCGGTTGAACTATGTAGGTGGTTGCGCAATCGAGGTTTCTGGAACGTCGACTTTCTTGCCCTTGAGGAAATCTCGCCAAGTCTGGTAATCTGCTGTTATAGGAGAGACAAGAGGGCTTTCCCCTTTTATTCGATGCATACATTCTAGGGCATTCGGCACCAGAGCCTCCTTCTTCTGAGAGATCAGCATTGAGAGGGAAGCAAGCTTGGTATAGATTTGCACTGGAGTGACAAGCAACCGATTCAGGTTCTCTTGTGATGCCTCAAATTCTGGTGCAGCAGCAGCTTGTCTTACGGGTTGCAGAAAAGACTGAATTTCCTGCTCTACCTGCTCCCAGTCTTTAGTTTCATTTAGTGCCCCTAATGACGGAATGTGATGAAGAGCATTCATGGAGTCAATACCACTGATTAGGTGATTGTATGCAGACATTACTTTGTCCAGATCTTTGGCCAGCTTGTCTTTGGATTGCATACTCATCCGAATTTGTACTTTGGCTTCTTGCGTATGACTCCAATCCTTCCTAGGCACATGTTCGGGAGCTTGCTGATACTGCGCTGTCCAGTTCATCATTTTGTCCAAAGCTACCGAGGCTTCCCTGAGCTGTTCGTGTTTCTGCCTGGTTTCCTCTCGTGCTTCTGCTAACGGGGCCACTGTTTGTTTCAGGATGAGCATTTCCTGGTATACTTGCCTCATTGTCATCTCCAACACATCACACTCTTTCCCGACCGCCAGTGGGACCTCATTCACTTGGGCGGGCCTACCTTGGAGCTGCAGCATCTCATTTTCCAGCCTTCATTTTTCCTGCTCTGCCGCTTTTAGCCTGTTCTATAAAGAAATAATTTCCCTGCTCATCCTAGTGACATTTTCCTCTGTGGCCGCGGCAAAAGCGGTGCCTTCTGACGCTATCATAACAGGATTCGTCCTTGTGTCTGGGACTATGTCCTTTCCGGTGGCGACCGTAGAGATGGCGGGATGGCCTTGCGCTAAGGATTTCCTCTTCTCTTGCCGTATCTTGAAAGAGAATTGGTCAAATGTCAATCTGGTCAAGTCGAAGACTTCTTCTTCTTACTCCCCGGGAAAGTCATCAACATTGAGGGTACTTTTCGCGCCACCTGCAGGGATATCCAGGGGAGATAGGTCAATGTCATCTATTAGCTCGTCCTCTTCATCCTGCGTTTGACCCTTTTCTTTCTCCTTTTGCTGGCGCTCTGCTTCCGCCTTTTCGTGTTCTTCTTTCTTCCGGCGTTCTGCCTCTGCCTCTGCTTCCTTTTCCTCTTTTCTCTTTCTCTCTGCCGCGGCGGCTTGTTCTGCCTTTTTCTGACGATCGACTTTGTCGAGTTCTTCTTTTAGTGCCTTTTCTGCCGCTGCCTGTGCCTCCTTTTCCTGTCTTTCTTTCTCCTCTTCCTTTTTCTTCTTTCGCTCTGTCCTGGCATCTTTCTTACGTTTCTCTTCATCTTCCTTCTTCTTCTTCTCCTCTTCCAGTTTGGCTTGGGCTTCTGCTTCCCTTTTTTGATCTGTGGTGTCAGGCCCCATACTGGTCTGTGTTTTCTTATCTTTGGAGGAAGAAGAGCCTCCTAAATTCTGGTGATCCTCTCCTTCTCGGTCAGAGTCGATCCCTGGAGCTAGATGCCTTTCTGCGTTGTACCAGTTTCTTTTTTCGTCCTCTGCCGGGCGCTCGACCTGTTGATAACTCCATCTAAAATGGGCCTTTTTACAATGCTCAGGAACTATCCTGACTGGGTCATAAGTTCGGCAATCCAGATTTCTGAAGTGATAACTTTTTACCTCTTCCCCTTCACGCACTACTTCTCTGGAGTCTTTGACTGTATAGGCACCAATGGTGAGAGGTAGAGCGGGCCAAGGTTTCTTCTTCCCTTTGGAAAGGACGTTAGAGAAACCCGAGGTCATCTGGAAACATACCTCCTGCATGAGCACCTTATCGGTAATAAACTTGGGCAGAGCATGTGGTGCTTTAAACGAGCGAAATACTCGGATGATTGTGAATTCAGAGAATGGAAACCAGTGTGCCACCTGACCCAGTGTCTCCATTGCTCGCCAAGACATACATGGGGTGTCTTGACCGAATAGTTTCCCGTAGAGGGCGGGAATGAATATATGAGAGATTTGCTCGATGTCTGACTTGTACCTGGATTCCCAGAATACTTTGGTCTGCAAATGTATTTCCTGGGTCTGTTCGGAGTCCCAGTTATGCAGCCATCCTTCGACATGCAACTGGGCACAGACAACATCTAGCAGATACGAAGCCATATAGAATTCTGATGGCGCTCCCTCATCTGGGGCTAAAGCTGAAGCCAAATTTGTGTGCATGGAGCCCATTAATATACCGGCCCAATTGAACCGAGTGCCATATACTGTTACGTGTTCCATGATGGTTGCCCATGTTCCGTTGAAAGTGGTGGCGTCCGAACGCCCGTATATTCTGCACAGCATGGCGGCCACTAACTTATACACCTTCCTCAGACTGGCCACCGGGTACTCCTGGTCCTTTTTGATCTTAAATTTGTCTGGTTCTGCCCACCATTTTCTGATTGTATCAACCATCGGCACTTCATTTTCAGCAAACCATCTTGGGGTGAAGTTCACCTCTGGTTTGGGTAGCGAGTAGTAGACCTGTGCTCTTGAAATTTCCAATGTTGCGAAAGCTTTTCCTGCACTATCTCGGATTGCGAAGTTTTTCGGATCCGTCTTCTGTATGATCCAGTCCAACATCTCTGGGCACGGAAAGATGGCGGGATGTGACCCAGCTAGGTGCAATTTGGAATTTTTGACTTTCAGGTATACTTCACGGTCCGGGAGATCTTCTGGGAACTCCTCTTCTGGCATGGCGAACTCACGGTATACTTCATACCACCTAAGGCTATCCTCCTTTGCGAAGGTGCAAAGGGTGTCTCTGTATATTGGCGGCGGAGATGTTTGTATGTCTGTGTCTGACTCTTCCTCCACCACCTGCCTGCTTCTCCTTCGGGATACCCGGGGTGCCATGTTGCTAGAGTCGGAGAGGACCGGTACTGTGTCTACTCTGAATTCACCTGTTGCATTCAAGACAGAATCCCAGGATAAGAAAGACATGATGATAATGGCTAAATAAAGTCTATACATGCAAAGTTTAATTGATTGTTCTCTGGGAGTCGCTGGGTCGCTGATCCACAAAAGGGACGCACACGCGTCCTCGCGACCTTGCGACTAGGTCGCAGGGTCGCAGAGTCGCTGAGAGGGAGTTTTGCGACCTTGCGACCTTGCGACCTGGTCGCTAGGTCGCAGGTCGCACTTGAGCCTGCCGGGGGGGGTTTCGCGCGCGCGCGACTTTGCGGCTAATCTTTCCCTAACGGGAAAAGTATGCGGCTTGAAAGGGCCTAAACTGACAATAAGGCATAGCCATGAGGAATTAGGCAAGAGACGGGTGGCCTTGGGGTTTGTGGGAAACAAAACAACGGTGAAACTCAAAAGAAAACCCTACATCCTCTCCAGCAAATAAATAAGACCGTGGGGAGGCTCAATAATGGCAAGAAATGCTTAAGAGGGAAACATAGGGAGGAAAAGGCAACTTACCTGGAAGAAAACGCGCCAGTCGACCTGTCAGAGCAATTCCACGGTTTTCGCTGAAAGCTACAAATGCGACCTAGCGACCCGACCTTATATAAAAAGGTCGCACGTGCGAATACTTAATGAGGTCGCAAGTTGTAAGTTTGCGACCTTGCGACCTCGCGACCTTAAGGTCGCTGGGTCGCGAAGGTCGCTGAGTCGCTAATTTCTTTAAAACTTCATTTTGCGACTTTGCGACCTCGCGACCTTAAGGTCGCTAGGTCGCAAGGTCGCAAATTGATTGACTTCCGACTCTTGCGACCTGGCGACCTATGCGACCTGGCGACCTATGCGACCTTAGGGTCGCAGAGTCGCATAGGTCGCATGGGTCGCAAATAATGGATCCGCGACTTAGCGACTTGCTCTTAAAACTTTACTTGGCTTTTTTCCTTCTTTAGTTTCAAAGGGGGCTCCAAAAATTTTGAAGTGCGTGTTATGATTTTATGTATTTTTGGAGGGTGTTGTAGGAGCTACAACAAATGGCGATTCACTGGATGAATTCAGAGTCTCTGCTGATGAAGGGTCGATGAGGGAGGAGGGAGGGATCTAATACCTGCTTGTTCTTTTACCTCAGAGTTTACACCTTCCTTCCTTTGCCACCCCGTATAGTCGCCTGCCCTTTTGGCTTGTTGGGTGCAGATCAACCAAATTTTAATTCTTCATGCTCCAGGATCGAGAGGGTCGGGGAAACCTTGGGCCACTGCAGGGTCCGGTACAATTATTTCGTCCTCATGGTGTTGCTCCGCTGCCAGCGAACCTCTCAGCTCCGGCGGAGTCACTGCCTAAGGAGTCGTGAATGTTGCTCTGCTGCCAGCGAGCCTGGTCAGTACCCCGGCGGAGTCGTTACAACACCTCTCTGCGCAGGAAGCCTTTCTCAATCCTTTACCCTTTATTTGTGTGCGATTGCACTTATTTGAGAATGTGCCTGTGGCACTTATTTAGATGGGCATATTTTGCTTGGGCGGATGAGGGATCCCGACTTATTTTGCTTGCAGAGAGGTTGCTCTTGGTCTCATATGAGGACTCGGGTTTTTCCCGGATGACCTGCAATTCTCTTGAGTTAGCCCTGTTCCCTCACGATCCGGTTGCTGCTATGCAAGACCTTTTCTGCCTGCACCCTTTTAAGCCGCTAGGTGGTTCCTTATGCTTGAAGACTCTAGTAAGACCATGTATTATCCTTAGGTGCCCATCACAAGCGAGTTTCGACTGCCCCGTGTTTTGGCGGGAAGGGCCTTTCATCAGCATAGAACCTCTTCAAGGAGTGAGCCGGTTGCGGGCAGCTTAGACAAGGTTTTCTTTGAAGAGTTAGAGAAAGAGTTTTTTTTTTTTTTTTTTTTTTTTTTTTAGGGGGTTTAAGTAAAGTAGTGTTTGAGGTCATGCCCGTTTACCGGGAGGACCTCAACTTTTCCTTCCAGAGTTTGCAATCAGAAAGTGTGGGGGCCCACCTTTTCTTTAACCTGAAAGGGGCCTATCCATAGTGCTTGAAATTTGGCATGTTTTCCTTTTTCTTCGTGTGCTTTATCCCACTTTAGGACAAGATCTCCTACTTCAAATTTTTTATCTCCTGCAGACTTTTTATCGAACCATTTCTTGATCCGACTCTGGTGGATGGTGAATTTCTCCCGGGTTTTCTGCCTTTCCTCTTCTAGTTTCAGCAGGGTGTCAATGCGGGTTTGCAAGGCGAGGCAGGGGGTACCGTGGCACTCTTGAGACAACTGTAGAGTGGGAAGAGACAAATTGGGTGGGAGGACAGCTTCTTTCCCATACACGAGAAAATATGGTGAGGTGCCTATTGAGGACTTAGGGGTGACACGATCGGCCCAAAGGGCATTTTGGAGAGCATTATGCCAGTTGCGTTGGTGAGACAGTAAGGTCTTTTTAATGATGCGAATGAGATTTTTATTTGTTGATTCTGCTAGACCATTTCCTTGGGGATAGTATTTTGCAGAGTGTTTAAGGACGATACCATTTTCTAAAGCAAAATCATATAATTTAAAAGATGAAAAATATGTTGCATTATCGAAAACCAAGGAGGTCGGAACGCCAAACCTGGTAATGATGGAATGAATGACAAATTTCATTACCTCCTGGTCATTGACTTGGCGTAATGGTACTGCTTCAACCCACCTGGTGAAGTAATCAGTGGCTGTCAGGATGTACCGGTGTTGCTTAGAAGAGTGGGGTAGGATCTCGCCAATGACGTCTAGACCCCATTGTTGGAACGGTTCTTCTACTGCTACTGACAACAAAGGAGCAGCCGGACGCGTTTCTCGGCTTGCGAATTTCTGGCATTGAATGCATTTCCGAACATATGCGTGGGCATCTCTGAAAAGGGTTGGCCAATAATAACCTGCACGCATAATTTTATGGGCAGTGGTATCCCCGGCGAAATGACCTCCTGTTGGTCCATCGTGTAGCTCAGTTAAGACTTTCTGAGCTTCATCATGTTCTAGGCAGCGTAACATGACTCCATTGGAATGTTTCTTGAAAAGCTTCCCTTGGATTAACTGGTAAGACGCGGCTTTGAGTCTGATTGCACGTTTCTGTCGGGCATCTAGATTTGAGTCTAATACACCGTGTGCCAAATATCCCGAGATATCCGAGTACCAAGACGGGTTCCTTTCCTGAGGCATGATGTCAGTTTGGTACATATCAATTTCTTGCTCCCAATTATCTTCTTCACTCTTTTGGGAACCTGCGGCCTCTGCAGCCATTTGGCATAAACCTTGCCCTTTAACTGTGCGTGCCGGCTTAAACTCTAAGTCGTACTCTTGCATACACGCCACCCAGTTCCCTCTTCTCTCGCCCAACTCTTGCTGCATGAACAGTGAGCGAACAGCTGGGTGGGGAACGTAAACTGTGACATGGTTTTTCAAGATGTACGGTCTGAAATGTTTGACCGCTTTGTATACCGCATAAGCCTGTTTCTCAATTTCAGGATAATTTAATTCAGCTCCCTGCAGACCAGTGCTCATGAACGAAATGGGACGCTCGTCATTATTTCTATCCTTTTGTGTGAGTACGGCTGCCAGGGATGAGTCTGAAGCAAACGTGTACAGGCTGAAATCTCTGCCGAAATCTGGGCTCTGGAGGGAAGGCGCTTCAGCTATAGCTTTCTTGATCTGGTCGAAAGCTTCCTTTTCGGGTTGATTCCATTTGAAGGTAGCATTTTTCTTTATCATTCCCTGCAGTGGTTTCACTATCTGGGCGAAATCTGATATGAACTTATGTACAAAATTGATCTTTCCCAAAAAGGACTGCATTGCTTTCTTACTGCTGGGGGGAGAAATCTGAGCAATGGCTTTCACACGTTCTGGATCAACGACAATGCCTTTTTTAGTTATGATGTGACCTAGTAGATTTCCCTCTGCTACGGCGAAAACGCTTTTCTTTGGGTTGAGTGAGATACCGTATTTTCTGCATCTTTCGAAGATCTGTCTGAGGTGACGCAAATGATCCCCTCAGCGTTTAGAGAATACCGTAACATCATCCAAGTAGACTACCACACTTTGGCCTATCAGACCCCTGAATGCTATATCCATAGCTCTTTGGAATGTTGCTCCTGCGTTGATTAATCCAAAAGGCATGCGCCTGTAAGCGAAAGTTCCCCACTTAGTCAGAAAGGTAGTCTTTAACCTATCTGGTTCAGCCACTAGTACTTGATTGTAGCCAGAGAATCCGTCCAACAAGGAGAACATTTCTGAGCCGGGCACTGCTTGTAGTATCTGCTCCATAGGGGGTACTGGGTAATTATCTTTACTCGAGGCCCGGTTCAAGTTTCGGAAATCTACACATAGGCGGATTTCACCTGACTTCTTCCGTACCGGAACCAAATTGGACACCCATGTGGAATGGCGAACTTTGAAGATAATGTGGGCGTCCAAAAGTTTTTTGAGTTCTTTTAGAATCAGTGGCTCCATTGTGGGATGTACTTTCCTAAGCTTTTTTTGGAATGGTTTTACATTTTCTTTAATGGGTATCACATGTTGTATGATTCGAGTATCGTATGTGCGTAAGTCCTCATATGTCCAAGCGAATACGTCACGATACTTGCGAAATAGTTGAGTGAAATCTTGAGCCTCTTGGGGGGTGCAGTCTTTCCCCAGGTTGATGAATTTAGGATTATCTTCTGATCCCAAGTTCACTTGTCGGTGAGCCAAGATCGAGCTCTGCACTTTTGCATTTGGGGGCCCACGGAAATGATTTTGCAGATCGAAAAGCTTCTCCAGTGATACCACCCCTTTAGGCATGGGGTTTCCTTTGACTTGCTCGTACTCCTTTTGCATAGCTTGGTCGTGCTCATCTTCATCTATAGCAGCGTCTTTGAATATCTCTGAGCTGCACATAAATTCCAGCACTTGTTGATCATCATCAAAAACACGCAAATTAGTGATATTGTCTGGTACGGATGGTTTATACATAACTTCAATAGAAAACCCGTCCCTTAAAGGGGTAAACCTGGCGGCAGCATTAGCTAGAGTATCTGCTGCTGCGTTGTGCATTCTTAGAACAGACTTAATTCCAAAAGCGTCAAAAGCAGAAATTAATCGCCATACCTCTTGCTGATACGCCTTCAAATGTGGAGACAAACAGTGAATAGTATTGCGTACCTGCCGAGTGATAATCTCGGAGTCTCCAATGACCCATAAGCATTTTACCTTCAAATCCAGCGCCTTTTTAAGCCCAAGGATCAAAGCTTCATACTCAGCAGTGTTGTTAGTGCATTGGAATTCGAGTCAACAAGAGACTAAGAATTTTTTCTTATGCGGATCAAGCAAAACGCAGCCAGCGCCAGAACCATCGAGATTCTTGGAACCGTCGTAATACAATGTCCATATGTCATTTTCCGGATCCTTGGGGGCAGTGGTTTGCGGAGGAATTTCGGTTTGGTGTGAGACAGTTTGGGCTTGTTCCTCTGCGACGAGTGTCATTTCAGAAAGGACCTCGGGGCCTACTGCAGACTGGGGAGGTCGGTGACATCCAAAAATGGAATCTAGAAAACACATACCAAGTTCCTCCTGGGCGAAGCTGATGGGTTCATTGGTGGCATCCAAATCAGTTACAGTGTGTTTCATGTATGGTTCACTTTCGACTCTGATTTGGTTGTTTCTCCCTTTGTAAGGTAGCCATAAGTGAGACCAATCTGTGGCGAAGTATCCTTGCAATTTGCTAGACCAGTCTCTACTAAGCAGTACACCATAGGCTTCTGGGATGTCAACAACCACAATATCAATACATTGATGGACCCTAGAGTCGGATGAGAGGCGGATGATGACATTGTTTAATTCTCCAACTGCTGGTACTTGTGATCTGTCTAGTTGAATGATTTTTGCGTCAGTTTTCTCTGGGAGGATGTTGAGTTTCTTGCACACAGATAGAGGCATGACATTCGTGGATGCACCAGAGTCAACGAGACAATTGTGAACATTGAAATTAAACATCTCAAAAGATAAGAGAAATGGAGGGGTGGATCCTCTCGAATTCGTGTTGACAGCGTTCACTATAGACTGGATATCTGGACTGGTTTGTGCAGACGTGTTGCTGACGTTCTTCGTATTTTGGTGGTTGGCGAAAGCTTTTAGGATAAGTTCCTTTTGGTTCGTGATGCGGGCCAACTCGTAGAGTGAGATATTAGCCCTGGTCTTTTTCATGTCCTCCACTATGTTGTAGCTAGTATCGGTTTGGGGACTAGGTTCGGTGGTGGTTTTCGAGGGTTCCACCGGGAGCTTGGTCTTTTGACTTGCTTTGCTATTACTATTCATGGGCTTTTCTGGTGTAGCTTGTCCTTCATTTCCAGGAGGAAGAATTTTCCTCAGGAAAGCCCTTTTCTTGTCCTCATATGATTGTTCAGGAACAAAGCCTTTGCTTCTAAGACTGTAGTTTCGAGCGGGCTGAGCCTTGGGACTGCCTGCCATGTTGATATCAATGGGAGCAAGACTCTCTCCCCCGCGGATTACATCGAAAGTTAAGACAGAGGCTCCTGATTCCCCATCTAGGAGCGAACCCTCATCTCGATCAGAGACTTCATCCTCTGTCAGGCTTCCTGGAGTTTGATCATCCAAAAGTTGGTTAACCACCGCGGTCATGCTGCCAATCCATTGCGGGCACGTTTTTTCAGAATGGGCAGCTTGGTGAAAAGAGAAAAAATTGTCTTTCCCTATCTCTTCCACGTTGAGAGCGGCACTGGTGTTTGACGGAGGTCTGCTGGTGTTGGGATTACTTTTCTTGAAAAAGGGTTTCGGGGGTTTATTTGTAGTTGAAGTTTCAACGCCTTTTCTCTTTAAGTCAGAGACCTCATTCATTAGTAGTTTAAGGGTCTTGGCCATACTCTCGAAGTCAAAAGTTTCTTTCTCTCTGTTAGGGGTGGAAGATTGACCTCTTTTAGTGGTTGGTTTGAGATCATCTTTTCCTTCATGGTCCATGACTCCTATTGACAACATGTCCTTTTCTACCGCGAGAGCAGCAGCATAATTTGCTGTAAGAGTAGCGCGGGCCTCACGTTTGACGAAAACGGCAATATACCTGGGGAGAGCTTTAGTATAGTAGTCGATGGTGATAGAATCGTCCAATGCTAAGTTTGGAGGAAATTTTTGCAATATGGTGGCGAAACGTTGGTTAAAGTCTTTAACTTTCTCTTTTCTATGGCACTTGATGGTGCTTAGTTCTGTGAGGAGCATAGAGGGTGTTTTATCTTCTGCAAACTTTTGCAGGAACACACGACGGAACTGGTCCCATGAAGTAATAGAAGCACTGGGTAGGGAGCGGTACCAGGTGGCTGCCTGGCTTACAAGAGTGTGTGGGAAAAGCCAACATGCAACATCATCGGACTGAACTCTCATGATTTGTAGAGACAGATAAAAACTACTAATATGGTCTTCTGCTGATGTGCCTTTCTCTGGATCGAACTTAGGAAGATGCTTCTCTGGGTGTCTGGGCATATCATGGAGGGGACCTAAGAGGGCCAAAGGGGATTGAGCCATCCAGGCCAGAGGTTGCACCCTCCTGGGGCGCTGATGATGTCGGGTTTCTGCTTCAGACTCACTTCCCGTCCCGGACACCGATGTTCCTTCATGATGACGAGAGTGTTCATCTCGGTGTCTTTCACGGTTATTCACGTTTCTAAGAAGCTCCCAGTTGTAAGGAGGGGGTCTATTTTGGTTTTTGTGGTGATTATGGTTGGCGTGGTGTCTCAGGCCGCGAATCATATCTCCTCTACCACCATGACCGTGACCCCTGTTGACTCCACCTTCATTTCTTCGAGGCCTATTTCCTTCCTCTGCATTCCTTCGGGCTGTGTTACCTTCTCTTTCGTTTCTTCTTTCCCCTTCTCCTTCTCGTGGGGAATACACTTGGTTGTTGGTCCACTGATGTAAGTCAGGCTGCGGTTCGGGGAAAGGTTCCGTATCAGGGAAACCTTCACTATCGTGGACAACGGGGTCATTTTCTTGGACAGCCCGTGCGAAGTCTTCAATCATGGTATTCACAAGTTCAGGTATGGTGCGGACCAGCACGCCATTGCGAGTGATGTTATCGGCAGGGGTCCTAGTGTGGGCTAGGAATTCCATGATAGGGGCATACCGTAAATCCCTGATGAGATTACGGGCAACTGGGCGTAAGGCTCTCAGCTGTTCGTTAGTGATTTCAAAGTATCGGGCTTCCACCGTTGGAATATCCTCTAAAGGGGGAAGGGTAACTTCGTTATTTATGACCTCCCGGTGGGGAGTTTGTGATGGAATGTCTGTTGTATGCTGGGAGGATGCCATGCCCTCCTTCTAGCGCCAAAATCTGTTGACTCCAAAATATGTCTGGCCAACAGTAGGGGATCTCCCCGGTAGAAAGTCCCAATTAGACTTTAAACCGTTTGGAGTAGGGATCCCGTCCGGGGTGTGGGTCCGGCTACCACTTGAATGACTATCTCTTCGGTTTCGAGCAACCTGATTGAAACTGCAAACATACACTCATTCACATGAAACAGAATACATGACTGATGTATAAAACCAATATATGACACTGTGTGTAGCAAGGTGATAGACAGAATGCATACGCTCAGGAAGTGTCGTTAGCAACACATCTATGAGGTATGCATGCAGGATAATCTGACCGCCAAAGGAACAGTTCTTTGTGGCAAGAATATCCCTTAACTTTCCGAAAGATATAACGAAATGTTAATAAAACAGTTCACTAACATTCATCATGAAGTAAATAATAAACTTGAGCATCATCAACACAATCACAGATAGCTATGGTGCATGAATGATACTATTAATAACACAGATTCATTAATCAGAAGATATTCTGAAACTGCACGCAGAATACACACAATGTTGTCACAGCCAAACACATCATCCAATCAAAGGGGTTTTAACATGTATTGTATTTCATATATCAAGAGTATGATTCTTCAGTTACAATGCAATGATGCCTTTCAGTCCAAAAAAGAGCAACCCTTTACAATGTGCCCCACAGGGGTATTTATAGATCCAGAAGACACACTTATGGCCTTCCGACGGTTCAGCTTCCCGACGGTTCAGCTTCCCTGCAACCTTTGCCACACTTGCGACCTGCGACCTGAAAATTGCGACCTGCGACCTGGTCGCAAGTGCGACCTGCGACCTGGTCGCAGGTGAGACCTGCGACCCAGAGGTTGAACTATGAAGGTGGTCGCGCAATTGAGGTTTCTGGAACGTCGACTTTCTTGCCCTTGAGGAAATCTCGCCAAGTCTGGTAATCTGCTGTTATAGGAGCGACAAGAGGGCTTTCCTCTTTTATTCGATGCATACATTCTAGGGCATTCGGCACCAGAGTCTCCTTCTTCTGAGAGATCAGCATTGAGAGGGAAGCAAGCTTGGTATAGATTTGCACTGGAGTGACAAGCAACTGATTCAGGTTCTCTTGTGATGCCTCGAATTCTGGTGCGGCAGCAGCTTGTCTTACGGGTTGCAGAAAAGACTGAATTTCCTGCTCTACCTGCTCCCAGTCTTTAGTTTCATTTAGTGCCCCTAATGACGGAATGTGATGAAGAGCATTCATGGAGTCAATACCACTGATTAGGTGATTGTATGCGGACATCACTTTGTCCAGATCTTTGGCCAGCTTGTCTTTGGATTGCATACTCATCCGAATTTGTACTTTGGCTTCTTGCGTATGACTCCAATCCTTCCTAGGCACATGTTCGGGAGCTTGCTGATACTGCGCTGTCCAGTTCATCATTTTGTCCAAAGCTGCCAAGGCTTCCCTGAGCTGTTTGTGTTTCTGCCTGGTTTCCTCTCGTGCCTCTTCTAACGGGGACACTGTTTGTTTCAGGATGAGAATTTCCTGGTATACTTGCTTCATTGTCATCTCCAACACATCACACTCTTTCCTGACCGCCAGTGGGACCTCATTCACTTGGGCGGGCCTACCTTGAAGCTACAACATCTCATTTTCTAGCCTTGATTTTTCCTGCTCTGCCGCTTTTAGCCTGTTCTGTAAAGAGATAATTTCCCTGCTCATCCTAGTGACATTTTCCTCTGTGGCCGCGGCAAAAGCGGTGCCTGCTGACGCTATCATAACAGGATTAGTCCTTGTGTCTGGGACTATGTCTTTTCTGGTGGCGACCGTAGAGATGGCGGGATGGCCTTGCGCTAAGGATTTCCTTTTCTCTTGCCGTATCTTGAAAGAGAATTGGTCAAATGTCAATCGGGTCAAGTCGAAGACTTCTTCTTCTTGCTCCCCGGGAAAGTCATCAACATTGAGGGTACTTCTTGCGCCACCTGCAGGGATATCCAGGGGAGATAGGTCAATGTCATCTATTAGCTCGTCCTCTTCATCCTGCGTTTGACCCTTTTCTTTCTCCTTTTGTCGGCGCTCTGCTTCCGCCTTGTCGTGTTCTTCTTTCTTCCGGCGTTCTGCCTCTGCCTCTGCTTCCTTTTCCTCTTTTCTCTTTCTCTCTGCCGCGGTGGCTTGTTCTGCCTTTTTCTGACGATCGACTTTGTCGAGTTCTTCTTTCAGTGCCTTTTCTGCTGCCGCCTGTGCCTCCTTTTCCTGTCTTTCCTTCTCCTCCTCTTTTTTCTTTTTCCGCTCTGTCCTGGCCTCTTTCTTACGTTTCTCTTCATCCTCTTTCATCTTCTTTTCCTCTTCCTTCTTGGCTTGGGCTTCTGCTTCCCTTTGCTGATCTGCAGTGTCAGGTCCCGTACCGGTCTGTGTTCTTTTATCTTTGGAGGAAGAAGAGCCTCCAAGCTTCTGGCTTCTTTCTCCTAAATTCTGATGCTCTTCTCCTTCTCGGTCAGAGTCGATTCCTGGAGCGAGATGCCTATTTGCGTTATACCAATTTCTTTTCTCATCCTCAGCCGGGCGCTCGACATGCTGATAACTCCATCTAAAATTGGCCCTTTTACAATGTTCAGGAACTATCCTGACTGGGTCGTAAGTTCGGCAATCCAGATTTCTGAAGTGATAGCTTTTCACCTCTTCCCCTTCACGCGCTACTTCTCTGGAGTCCTTGACCGTATAAGCACCAATGGTGAGAGGTAGAGCGGGCCAAGGTTTCTTCTTCCCTTTGGAAAGGACGTTAGAGAAACCTGAGGTCATCTGGAAACATACCTCCTGCATGAGTACCTTATCGGTGATAAACTTGGGCAGAGCATGTGGTGCTTTAAACGAGCCAAATACTCGGATGATTGTGAATTCAGCGAATGGGAACCAGTGTGCCACCTGACCTAGTGTCTCCATTGCTCGCCAAGACATGCAGGGGGTGTCTTGACCAAATAGTTTCCCGTATAGGGCGGGAATGAATATATGAGAGATTTGTTCGATGTCTGACTTGTACCTGGATTCCCAGAATACCTTGGTCTGAAAATGTATTGCCTGGGTCTGTTCGGGGTCCCAGTTATGTGGCCATCCCTCAACATGCATCTGGGCACAGACAACATCTAATAGATACGAAGCCATGTAGAATTCCGATGGCGCTCCCTCATCTGGGGCTAAAGCTGAAGCCAAATTTGTGTGCATGGAGCCCATTAATATACCAGCCCAATTGAACCGAGTGCCGTGTACTGTTACATGTTCCATAATGGTTGCCCATGTTCCGTTGAAGGTGGTGGCGTCCGAACGCCCGTATATTCTGCACAGCATGGCGGCCACTAACTTATACACCTTCCTCAGACTGGCCACCGGGTACTCCTGGTCCTTTTTGATCTTAAATTTGTCTGGTTCTGCCCACCATTTTCTAATTGTATCAACCATCGGCACTTCATTTGCAGCAAACCATCTTGGGGTGAAGTTCACCTCTGGTTTGGGTAGCGAGTAGTAGACCTGTGCTCTTGAACTCTCCAATGTTGCGAAAGCTTTTCCTGCACTATCTCGGATTGCGAAGCTTTTCGGATCCGTCTTCTGTATGATCCAGTCCAACATTTCCGGGCACGGAAATATGGCGGGATGTGACCCAGCTAGGTGCAATTTGGACCTTTTGACTTTCAGGTATACTTCACGGTCCGGGAGATCTTCTGGGAACTCCTCTTCTGGCATGGCGAACTCACGGTATACTTCATACCACCTAAGGCTATCCTCCTTTGCGAAGGTGCAAAGGGTGTCTCTGTATATTGGCGGCGGAGATGTTTGTATGTCTGTGTCTGACTCTTCCTCCACCACCTGCCTACTTCTCCTTCGGGATACCCGGGGTGCCATATTGCTAGATTCGGAGAGGACCGGTACCGTGTCTGCTCTAAATTCACCTGTTGCATTCAAGACAGAATCCCAGGATAAGAAAGACATGATGATAATGGCTAAATAAAGTCTATACATGCAAAGTTTAATTGACTGTTCTCTGGGAGTCGCTGGGTCGCTGATCCACAAAAAGGACTCACACGTGACCTCGCGACCTTGCGACTAGGTCGCAGGGTCGCAGAGTCGCTGAAAGGAAGTTTTGCGACCTTGCGACCTTGCGACCTGGTCGCTAGGTCGCAGGTCGCACTTGAGCCTGCAGGGTGGTTTCGCGTGCGCGCGGTTTTGCGGATAAACGTTCCCTACAGGAAAAAAATACGCGGCTTGAAAGGGTCTAAACTAACAATAAGGCATAGCCATGAGGAAATGGGCAAGAGACGGGTGACCCTGGGGTTCATGAGAGACAAAAGCAATGATGAAACTCAACAGAAAAACCCTAAATCCTCTCAGCAAGTAAATAAGACCGTGGGGAGGCTCAGTAATGGCAAGAAATGCTTAAGAAGGAAACATAGGGAGGAAAAGGCAACTTACCCGGAAGAAAACGCGCCAGTCGACCTGTCAGAGTAATTCCACGGTTTTCGCTGAGAGCTACAAATGCGACCTAGCGACCCGTCCTTATATAAAAAGGTCGCACGTGCGAATACTTAATGAGGTCGCAAGTTGTAAGTTTGCGACCTTGCGACCTTGCGACCTTAAGGTCGCTGGGTCGCAAAGGTCGCTGAGTCGCTAATTCCATAAAAACTTCATTTTGCGATTTTGCGACCTTGCGACCTTGAGGTCGTTGGGTCGCAAGGTCGCAAATTGATTGACTTCCGACTCTTGCGACCTGGCGACCTGTGCGACCTTCGGGTCGCAGAGTCGCATAGGTCGCATGGGTCGCAAATCATGGATCCGCGACTTAGCGACTTGCTCTTAAAACTTTACTTGGCTTTTCTCCTTCTTTATTTTCAAAGGGGGCTCCAAAAATTTTGAGGTGTGTGTTATGATTTTATGTATTTTTGGAGGGTGTTGTAGGAGCTACAACAGGGGGCTTAGGGAATAGTGGACTTTTACTTCACTTAAACATAGAATTCAATCCAGAAGTCAGTTTTGAGAGTGTAATATACCGTTGGAAAGCTCTTTCCGGGCTCTTTCTAATGGATCTTCTTTGAAGATGCTTTGGTGCTGAGCACGCTGTGGAAAACTTATTTGAAGGCAGGGACATCACTTTGTGGAGATAACAGCTTATGAATTGTGACTAAAAGGAAAAGTATTATGTTTTCACCTCAAAACATGGTTTTGGGGTGAAAATTACACCAAACTGAATGAATGATATCTCTGATCCTCCTGGTGCTATAAATTTGAGTTTTATTGATTTCCTCATGACCTCGCTGATATTTATTTGATACTTGACTCATTAATTTGACCATGGCGAGACCTTAGAGACTAATGAGACCCATCGTATGACCTACTGATATGATTTTGAGAATGAAAGTGACTAATGACTGAAGACCATAGGGAGGAAAATCAGCGAGTACCTCATGAGGGAAAACTGATAAAAAATACTACCATCAATGAATCCATGACCTAGCGGAATGGTGAAATTTATTCAGTATGAGACACCTAATATGCAAAATGCAAAAGAGAAATTTTGATCACTGATGGCAGTATGACTAGACTGACACTAACACCAGGTACAATTGTGACAAAGTGTCGTGTTCAAGAGTGGCATGCTGCTTTCTAAACAAGGGATAGCTGGATTATTTTTCTCTCTTTTTCCCCCACCATTATTGGCAAGTACCTCTTTATTTTTGACAAGCTTGAGGAGGATTAAAAAAAAAAAATTGTATAAGCTCATCCTTTGGATGAGTCAATCTTAGTATTAAAATCGAACCCTAAGAAGGGGTGGTCTAGTCTTGTTTGTAATCAACAGGTCCTTTACTAGTATAGGAGAAACTCGGCATTTTTCAGTTTTAGGGAGTCAGAAGAAAAACATAAGTAAACTCAATCGTTGTTCTTTTTCGTAAATTTAGTCTCTTAGGCTCGAAAAAGGATAAAATAATGCAAGAGAGAACTCTATTGACCATGATTAGTCAACGTATACCTTTTTCGTAATTAGTCCATTTCAGTCCATAAAAGGGGTAAACTTATACTGAAGGGAAAACCATTCATTTACTTTAATGAGTTTGAATATTCAAGTACTCAACGATATTTTCATATTTAGAGAGTCTGAAAAGGGCTTAAAATAGAACTCCATGGTTTCTCTTTTTCATATTTTTATAGAGCCTGAAAAAGTGATAAAAGTATACTCAATATGGCTGACTTTCAATTTAATTTACGAGCAGGAAAAGACGAAAAGAACTCGACATTTTCATGTGTTTTACGAGAATGAAAGATAGAAAAATAATCTCGGGATTTTCATGAGTTTAATGAGTCTTGAAAATAATAACCGAAATGGACTCAAGATAGGTTTCATTTTTATACAAGCTTAAAACAGAGGAAAACTATGATTGAAATTAATTTAATTTTTACACAAGCTTGAAATAGAGAAAACTATGCTTTAGAGTAGTTTGTTTAATTTTTACACAAGCTTGAAACAAAGGATAAAATAATGTTTGAAAATGGTTTCATTTTTACACAAGCTTGAAACAAAGAAAAATATGCTTGAGAATGGTTTCATTTTTACACAAGCTTGAAACGTAGGGAACTGTGCTTGAGAATGGTTTCAATGCCCCCCTAGAATAACTTGCTAGAGCACATGCCCCCCAAGCTTCAATTCATTCAACTAAGTAGACTACTAGTTACTAATAGCTGGATGGAATGAAGGTTCATTTACGAGATCATATGAAAGACTCGACTTAACATTTACGAGATCTAGTCAAAGACGTGACTTAATTAGGAGAGGATTTGTTTCATTTTTTAACGAGGTTGAGACAATAATAGGAACTCTCCTCATGGTGACCTTGATCATGGCTTCCAATTGGAAGAAACACATGTCAAGGGACACACCTCGATCATGGCTTCCAAGAGGTCTTCATCAGAAGGAAGAAAAGTTCTCTAGAAGGAATTCATGTCAAGGGACTCAATAGGGATAAGAACATCATGTTAAAATACCCCCATAGGGTTCACCATGTCAATTACCAGTTCTAATTCAAAGGAAGTCGAGCAAATAGTGAGAGGCTCGCTTGCATTGGTAATTGAAAACATGGGATTGGTTTCCACATAATTAACCTGTGGCAGGGTAGATACCATTTCTGTATAAGGTGTTAAACACACACATGGTGTATGAAGAAACTGAACACACACATAGAAATATAAGCATGAGATACTCATATTATTCACCATAGATGTACATTTATAATACAATGGTGTGACTCTTGGATTCATCTTCCAAAATCGCTTAGACTCCTTTGTGACTCTTCGCCTTCCACACCTACCCATAGAGGATTAGGTGTTCAACATTCCCCCCCTTAATCCGAAGGGGTATGCGTGAGTCGAAGAAGAGATTTGTAATACAAATCTGCAAAGTATGCATGGTAGCACTTAGGCTGAATCAGCTCTTTGAAATGTTGGCATGAAGAGGTGGTTTAAGGATGAGCACCAACACTGGAATGCAACGCTTATTGCAGTTCCTGGAACTCTTCCAAAACTGGCAAGAAGCTAAGGGCTTCTGCTAGAGGAAGTGTCCCTCATATTTGAATAGGGAGACCTTCAAACTTAAAGAGGGGAATTCTACAACTTGTGATGGTTTAAGGATGACCACCAACACTGGAATGCTTGATGCAATTCCTGGAACTCTTCCAAATTTGGCAAGAAGCTGAAGTCTTCTGCTAGAGGAAGTGTTCTGAAAGAGGAATAATATCAACCTCACATGGATGGTTTAAGGCTGTCCATCAACCAAAGGCATGCTCATGGGCATCTGTGTCTCTGGCTACAACTCTGAATCTAGAATGACGAATTGTGGCTCAGGCTCGCTTGAACTGCTATGTCTCTGGCTACAACTCTGAATCTGGAATGAGAGATTGTGGCTCAGGCTCGCTTGATGTGGATTTGAAGCTTGTAGATGACCACCATTTTCCCCCCTGTCAGGTACAAGGTGAGATGATGGAAAAAACTCAACTGCAAGTTTGTTGAATATTCTAGAACAAGTTCTGACATGTGACTTAAGCATCTTCTTGGTTGTTGATGCCCATTGCCAAGAAGCGATCCATCCAAGATGAATCTTTGTTCTTGTAGGAGGTTTGTTTCTAAAGCATTTGTGTGAAGAATGGGTGTGCCGACCACAGTGCTTGCATGGATGAAGATCAAAACAGTGATCTTTCATATGGCCAACTCGACCACAGTGTTGGCATTTTACAATTTGTTGTTGTTGTTGCTATGGAAGAGGAGCAGAATCTGGAACAACTGTAGGTGAACCGTCATAAATAAATTCGACACTCTGAAATTTTATGGGCTTGGAGTAGTCCAGAATATGAAAGGACAATTCCTTTGTCATATCCAAGACTAGTTCTGTGCTTGTTGTGGACAAGCTCTTCCCAAGGTCTGATGATGGGCTTGAGAGGTGCAGTTGAGTTGCTGCATCTGCATGTAAATATGCTCTTGTACAAGGAACTGAATGTGAATCAAATGCAAATTTATATTCTTTCTTTTGATGGGAGTGCTTCTCAATTTTCTGAACAGAAACAGGTTCAGAATGATGACTCTTTTGTTGAAGTTCATCTTGTTGGAGCTGAGACTCCAACTGCAAAAACTCAATCTTGTCTTGTGCATATTGCAAGAAAGTTTGAATATTAAAAAGAGCATTCTTGCTCATTTTTACCATATCATGAACAGTGGAATGAACGAGGTTATTCAAAAACTCTAATTCATCATTGGCTTTAGCCATTTTTCTCAACAATTCAGGCTCAAGAAATAAAGGGTGTCGGCTTCAACCGATAATGCACCCATTTACAATGTGATTCAATTTACTTTCAAAAAAATACAAATGACTTCAAAGACCCTTTTTTTTTAACTTCCAATTATGGAATTCCCAAAGAAAAAACTCTGCTACTCAAATTATGGAGGGCCTCAAGGTGTAGACTTGGTCGTCTAACCAGCAAGCAACAATGACTCACATCATAGAAGTATACAACAATTTCTCAACAACTCAAAGTTATACTTCAAACACTGACTGCAACTATGAATTAAGAAGCAATGCAATGTCACTACAAATATTTTTTAAATGTGCAAAAAAAACCACTGTGCAATAACCCTTTAAGGCAAATGATTTCTCTCTTCTTCAAAGAATTGTTTTACACCAACAACTCTAATTCAACAAAAAGATATTCACAAGCTTGGATGCTTCACTATCAATGAGAAGATGGTCTTGAGCTTGCTATATTACCTCACAATAAAGACGAAGGAAAAACTATGAGAGAATTTATGATGCTACTGCTATTTTGAAAATGATGACCAATTTTCAACATTTGCCTTCACACTGTTAATATCTTTAGAGAGTCATCCTTCTATCCATGCCAAAAATCTTGGTCACATTTTCATAATAGAGAAAACATACAACACAAACTTCACTTTTTATTATATAGAAAATCCATATATCCATTTACTCATATACCATCTCCCTTCTCTCTTCTTCTGCCTTTTTTCTTCTTCTTCTTCTTCTTTTTTCAAAGAAATTTTTTTTGGGGAAAAACAGAGGTATTATCTGGGGGAGGTATTTACTAGGGGAGGTGAAATATGGGGGAAGCGACTACTGGGGGAGGTGAAATCTGGGGAAGGTCAAACTGTAAAAAAAAAAAAAAAAAAAAATCATTTTCGAAATAAAAAAAAAGGAACGCAGGAGGGGAGGAAGGGTCGAGCTGCCGAGACGAGAGAGGGGAGTGCGATGAGGGGTGAGGGGTTAGGTGAGACGGTCATGAGGAAGGCCGTGAGGGTGAGGGATTGGAGAGGGGTGGGGGGAGTGCATGAGGAGGGTGAGGGTAGGGCGGGGATCGTGAGAGGGTAAGGGAACGAGGTGGGGAGGACGAGCGGGTGGGGAGGGTGAGGGAGCAAGGTGGGGAGGGCGGTGAGGAGGGTGTTGGAGCGGGGTGGGGAGGGTGAGTGTCGTAGCGAGGGGAGGGGAGTGGGGTGATTGGAGAGGGTGAGGGAGCTTGAGCGAGGGTGCAGAGGGGCGAGGGAGCGCGAGGCCTAGAGTACAGAGCTGGCCGTGAGGGGGGCGGGAAAGGGAGAAAGGGGTGTGAGCTGAGAGGTGAGGGGGTGGGTTGAGCAGTTGGGGAGGAGAAGCTGTGAGGGCCGAGCACTGTGAGGGGGAGGGAACAGGGTTCGGGGGACGAGATTAGTGGGAAATCGGGAGTCGAGGGCTGAGGTGAGGGAGGTGAGGGTTGTGAGGTAGCGAGGATGGCGGAGAGTCATTGTGAGGTGAATGAATGGGAATGGGAATGTTGTGCGGGGGGTTGAGTGCGAGAGCTGTAGTGAGGGCCGAGTGCTATGAAGTGGGATGGGTAAAAAAAATTACAGTAAATTTTATAAGTAGGTAGAAATGGGGTCCTTGTTAGGCCACTCAGTAGAAGAAAAATTTTGACTGCAGGGAATAAACAGTGAAATTTTGCAAATATTTTACAGGAAAAAATTGCAGAAATTGCAAGAAAAATTACAGAATTTGCAGTAAAACTCATAATTTTCCATAATGCTGAATGGTAGGAGCAATAAACAAAATTCTAGGAGCAGTAAAAATTGAATGCAGAAGAGAGTAGTGAGAAAACCTGCAAACTTTAAAATGCACAACGCTGCTCTTCATAAAAATAATTTCTGAATGCTGCAAAAATGATCTCTGAATGCTGCAAAGGATTTCTGAATGCTGAAAAAATGATTTCTGAATGCTGCAAAAGATTTATGAATGCTGCAAAAGATTTCTGAATGCTACAAAAATGCACAGGATTTTTGCAGGTTTACACAGGCCACAAAAACAAGTGGCTCACACAAGGTTGAGTTGGATATGAACATATCAGCTCTGATACCATGTTAAACACACACATGGTGTATGAAGAAACTGAACACACACATAGAAAGATAAGCATGAGATACTCATATTATTCACCATAGATGTACATTTATAATACAATGGTGTGACTCTTGGATTCATCTTCCAAGGTCACTTGGACTCCTTTGTGTCTCTTCACCTTCCACACCTACCCATAGAGGATTAGGTGTTCAACATAAGGAAAATTTAGGGGTGTCGGATTATTGGTAGTCGAATCAATACTAACGACTGAAAGTTGGTCAACGGTCTCAATGTTTCCATTGGGAGGGAAAGACATCATGCGAAAGAGTGTCGATACGACAAATTTCATTGCATAGACATAGCCTCGCTCAAGGAGAAAATTGAAATCCAAGGGGCCTCAGACTACCATAAGATCACTATAGACAGTTTTACCTTCCAAGGTAATAGTAAACTTCGGAAGGATCACTAAAGGTTCACTAATGGTTTTGTTAAAAGCTGACAAATTATGTGTAACCGGGACAAGCTGAGGGGAACCCAAAGCTTGCCAAGCAGTTGAGGATAAAATACTAACATAAGCACCTTCATCTACAATTGTGTGATGCACATTCTTACCACAAGCCTTCATAATGATTTGGAAAGGAATGGAAGAAGGAATATGAGGTTCTGTTAGTCCATTCCAATCAAAGGAAAAGACCTCGGTACTTGGAGGGGGTTCTGTAGAGATAGGTGAAATTCCCCCTAGCATAGAAGAATCTGATGTAACAAGAAGAACCTGAGCGGTATGAATTTCACTCTCTACAGGGAGAGTGGGAACGACCAGATGTGAAATCAAGTCGAGCACTTGATCAACTAATGGATCATCAACCTGAGTGATATGAGTTTCACTCTCCAATGGAAGAGTGGTATTGACTATACTTGGAATTATATCAATCACCTCGTCAGTTGACGGTAGGTTGGGAGAAATTTTACGATAACCAGTTGGAATTTTTTGTTGTGGAATAGTAAGATTTTCCAACAATTTTGAGGCTTCATCCATGTGAGGGAAAATGTGAGTTTGATGACTCCCTTTGCATAACCTACAAGGAAACCTAAATTTACCCTTTTTCGCAAGAACCTGACAATCATTGGTTGATGGATCAACAGTAAGTTGATGATATTTTTCTGACCATACTTCCAAGACCTTAGGGATACTAGGACAATTGATAAGGAAGTGGTCACCCTTACAAAGCTTGCAAGGGTATTTGGTTTTATGATGCATATTAGAGGTATCCTCAACACTACTAGCACTTACAACCATGGTTGGTTGGTTTCCTTATTTCTTATCTTTCTTCTTCTTCTTCTTCAATTTCTTCTTCTTCTTAGTCAGCTGGTTACTAGCATCAAGGATTTTACCAAGAGAAGAAGAAGAAAGGGAGGAAGGCATGTTGGGCGAAGAAGGTAGAGGGTCAACATGAGGTTGGTGATGTTGAGATTGTTGGAAATATTGAGAAGGGGGTGAATCAGTATTCCTTTCAATTAGAGAATTAGTTAATCTTCAAATATTATCAGTGTTTATACAATGATAGCAGCAAACAAAAGGAACACAAATGCACATAGTTTTTAAGGTGGAAATCCACTCCGGGAAAAAAACCACCTAATGCTTTTCTAATAATTCTTCAATATTCAACTCCAATTGAAAATAAATCTCCAACTTCCTAGAATCTAGAAAAGCATTCTTCTCCAACTCTCACTGGATGGATGCTCCAATGCCCGAGATTCTTCAGTAGTCAACTGAATGGATGCCCCAACACCCAATGAGCTAAAGCTCACCCTAGCACCACCCTACCACCCTATAGAAGAATAAAAGAAGAATGGACTCCCATACCAGGGAAAATGGTCCACTTTATAATGATATAGAATGATGTAGAATAAGAAGACACACTAGACCATAACTCCAACTATGACACAACCACCTAATGATGATCCTATACCTCTCGACACTGCCTCTTCAACTCTTGGAAAATAGACACTAGAACAATTTTTACAATAATGTATTTACATTGACTTAGTACAATGATACCTTTATAGTGACTGTATGCAGTGTTGCCCACTTGAAGACTTCATGTGATGAAATTCTTATTGTTGTTTTTCACCTTGGTTTCTACTCTTTTCATGCTACCCTCTGCTGCACCTTGTTTTGCTTTGCTGCCCTAGAAAGTCTGGTCCTTTGCAACCCTTGACAACACATGATCTAGTTTTTTCTTGCCTTCTAGGAGCTCGATATTGAATCTGGTGTATCTCTATTATTTCAAATCCCTAATATCTGATTTTCGGTCCTGTAGTATTCATCTGATTTTTATTTCCAATGCCATAGGTGTGACCCAATTTGGATTCTTCAAGGGAGAGTTATGCCCAAGTTCTCACAATGCCCTAATTACGAACTGTTTCAGTAGATCGAACTTGTACGACATTCCATGTGTCACTGTTTCTTCATTCGGCTCTGAAATTGATAGAAAGAAAAATAAAATCCATGCACTATCTGCCACTTTTTACAGAATTCCAATTTGATACTCAGAGAGAGATTTATGAAGATTTTTCCAAGGTCACTTCTTTGAGATGAATTTCAGGAGCCTGCAAAAACACTGACTTCCACAGATCATATCTCCAAAAATATTGTGCACCTTGATCTAAAATTTTCATAGGAGATTCCTCAGGATTTCTAATTTTCCTCATAAAAATTTCAACTTTTGAAACTTCGTAGAACAAATGTTAGAGTGAAAATTCCACGATGACCTATTTCATATGGCGAAATCCCTTGCATAAGGAGGATATGAGGATCACAATTTATATAAATGCTTAGGTTGAGAGGGGCTTCAACAATTGAACGTGGGAGGGATTTTAGGAGCTTAAAAAATATTAATTATGACTTTTCAATGACCCATCCCACAACCCCATGGGGTTTTAGCCCACTAACTAGGGTTACAAACTTCAAAAATGAATATCTCTCAAACTATGAAGAATTATGTGGCGTGCCATATATCAACGGAAACATCTCGACAAGTGGAAACCATAAAAATCATTGTTGACCCATACAGTTCAACTCCCCCTGACATACAACCACTCTGCGGACCTGTACACACTTCCACTCCCCCTTTATATTCTAAATAAGGAAAATCTAATGAGAACTTGGGAGAATCCAAAGATTCTGGCAAAGATATTCCAGTGCTTCATGAGTACTCTCATGATCATCAACACTTCCTACCCAATCTGCATCTGTAAAGGAATGAATAATGAGATTGTTACCCTTCGGATACCACAAGCCATATTCTGTTTTTCCCTTTAGATATCGAAGAATTCTTTTGATGACAATAATATGTGATTCTTTTGGTGATGCTTGGAATATTGCTACTTGTCCAACTACTTGCATAACATCTGGCCAGGAGGCTATTACATATAGAAGACTACCAATCATAGATCTGTACAACCTTTGATCCACATCCTTAGATGAGTCGTCTATGCTCAATTTGCAACCTGTTACCATCGGAGTAAGGATGGGTTTGCAATCTTCCATTTTAAATTTCTTGAGCATTTCCTTGATATACTTGGCTTGACATATAAATATTCCTTTCTCTTGCTGAGATATTTGAATCCCTAAGAAGTATGTCAGCTCACCGAGTGAAGACATCTCGAAATCACTTTGCATCCTTGTAGCAAACTTCTTACTTAGTCGATCATCATTGCTACCAAATATTATATCATCCTCTTTAGATATTAGACATGCTTTAGTTGCTTCATCCAAAACATATATGTTGTTTGGAGCTCGACTTGATGTAGCCACAATTTCACCATACCTGCTTTTCCTGATTTCACATTTTGTGGAGTTGAATAGTATTGTGTGTCCTTGATCACACATTTTTCCAACACTAAGCATATTGTGATTCATGTTTTCAACCAATATAACATTATTGGCTAGAGCATCTTTGCTTTCGAGAGTGACAGTACCTGATCCTATAACATTTGAAGATCCATCATTTCCAAAGGACATTGTTCCATCTTTCTTATCTTTCAGAGATATAAATTTATTTCTATCTCCAGTCATATGCATTGAGCAACCGCTGTCAACATACCACACATCTTTGTTGTTTTGAGCCTTGAGAGCGAGAGCACAATTATCAGCCTTCTTCTTCTTCCATGTTCGTTCATTCTGTGGCTTTGAAGATTCTTCTGGAGGATTTTCAAGTCTGCAATCTCTGGCTATGTGTCCAAAGTTTAGACATTTGTAACATTCAATATTGTTTCTTAAATGTTCAAATCTATTGATGTTTCGCTGAGCCCTGGGAGGTTCATATTTGACAGATCTCCTGGAATTGTATTTGTTCCTGGGGTACGTGCGACATTCTATAGCTTTATGACCAAATTTTCCACATGAATAACAATAGCCATAAAAAATATGTTGGTACCTGGATGGAAATCTTCGTCGAGGAATTGTCTTCCATGGCTATTCTTGAAAATCTTGTCCAATGAAGTCTACATGCATGTCCGATCTCATAGGTTCATTGTATTTTGTTGTAGAAGGTATTGCTTCTTCTTCTTTGTAACCGATGCCAGTTCTGTCATTGTAACCTCGTTGATTGTTGATGAGATCTTCCAATTCCCTTGAGTTGTTCGCATAGTTTTGGATAGTTTTTCCTTTCTTCACTTCCTTGCGCAGTGAGACTACTTTGGCTTCTAATTCTTCCTTTTCTTGGTTGCTTTCTTCCAACTTCTTTTGAAGTGACTCTTCAATGCATTTTTGTTCTTCAACTTCAATTTTGAGACCTTGAACTTGTTCTTCAAGAGTATTGGAACGGATCTTCTCTGCCTTGAGCTCTTTTATAAGTTTGATTGCTTCCTTAGAAAATTCTTCTATGGTCAATCCTTCTTCTTTGTTGTTTGATACCTCTTGTTTATTTTGATTGGCCATAAAAAATACTCTCTCATTGGCTTCTTCTTCGTTGTCATTATCTTCGTCGGATGATGAGCTATCTTCTTTAGAGAGAAAGTTCCTTTTGGATCCTTGCTTGTTGAATTTATAAAAGCCTTTCTTTCCTTTTGAGTTGTCATCACTTATGTTTAGACATTTTTATGCGAAATGCCTAACCTCACCATAGCCAAAACATATCAATGGAAGTTTACCTTTGAATTTTCCCTTACCAATTTTTAGTTTTCGTGTAAAGTAAGCATATTCTTCATCTGAAAGACCTTCTTCATCATCTCCCTTTTCTTCACATTTGCAGGTGCATGTATTTTCATTTGAAGGTTGTTTTTCCTTATGAGTTTTCTTAGATGCAACGAACGCAGTTTATAGATGTGAAGTACCTCTTCTTCATCAAGTCTCATTTCATATGCTATGAGAACTCCATGTAATTCCTCTTTGCTGAGTTTGTCTAGATTTGCACTATATTCTAAGACCGATATCTTTGGGTTGAATCTCCCAGGTAACGTTCTAAGAATATTTTGTATAATATTCTTCTCGTCAACTAGCTCTCCCAATCCTTCTAGAGTATTGGTTATTTCATCAATGTATTGGAAGTATACATCAATGTTGCAATCTTCTTTCATTCTGAGTTACTCAAATTTTTCTCTATATATTTGAAGATTTGCTTCTTTGACACTTGAGTCACCTGCATATATATTCTCAAGTTTATCCCATACATTTATGTTGGTTTTACAACCCAACACCTTATGATAAGCAGATTCAGTAAGTCCACTGATAATAATATTCTTTGCTTTTGCATCATTTACCAAATTCTTCTTACCTTGTTCATCCGCGGTTGATGTAAATCCATTTTGAACAGTGTCCCATACTTCATAACCTTGCGCCAAGAGATATACCTCCATTCTTCCTTTCAAGAGTGATCTGAAAATGGAAGGTACTTGAAAAGGGTGCAAGGTATCCATTTTTAATTATGTAAATGAGTGCAAAAATACTCTAAGTTTAAATCTGAAAATGTGAGAACTTCATATTTCTAATACAGAGATAGACTGTAGGGGCATTTACCGGATATTTCACCTTTCAAAGAAAGGATGAATCCAGAGGCTACCTGGCCCTCTTACAGAATCTACCTAAAGAAATAATAGAAGTAAACACTTAGATTTAATTAAAATGATCTTGCTTTAAACTTGATGTTATGCGGAAATTTAGTTTGCAAATGGTGTATGTATTTTCACTGTTTATGTATCTTAAGTGTAATTGTTTTTGTTGAAACTTAACATGGGAATCAGAAAAAATATTCAGCAATATGATATAGGATTTCACCCCAACTCTTGGGCTACATCTCCTGGATCAAGCCTCCCAAAATGGGCTTGTCCTCTTGTATTAAAAGCTCTCAAATGCAATACAAGATTATAAGTGTCTCAATAGAAAAATATGAATATATAAACTGATTCAGAAGGCAGGAAAAATCTAATAATGCCTTTTCAAATTCACTAAACAGTGAAAGATTACCATAAACAGTGATTTCTTCATCAATGTCCTGCTGGTGCTTTGAACTTATCTGCAATTTTTCGGGCTGTAGAAGTTCTCAAATGCCTCTAAAAACTCTTCCAATGGCTTCATAAGGTCTAAATTATCTGAAATAGAGCTTTTTTTCACCTCCAACTGATAACCACAACTCCAAATAGCTCCAAACCCAAAATGGCCCTAGTGGCCCTGAAAACTCTCCTAAAGGTTTTCGGCCTCTGAAAATCTTCAAACAAAGCTAAGACCTATTCCAATTGCTCTGTAATGTAGGAAATAGTTGAAAATGGCTTTTGGTTCACCAAAAAAGGTTACCCACAACTCAACCAAACTCAAAACCCAAAATGGCCCTAGTGGCTCAAAAAGCTTCTCCGAAGCTAAACAGGTCGAAAATGAGCTCCAATGGCTCTGAAACCTATGCCATTGAGTCCAAAAGGCTGAGAACATATGAAATCAAAAAAAAAATCATTCCAAAAGGTTGAGTAATGAGAAATTTATGCCAAAACAACTTTGCCCCAATTTCCTCCACTAAATGTGGGGCAACTGCCAGTTATCTCCACTAAAAGTGGAAGTCCGCCTAAATTTGGGAGCGCCTCCAGAATCTCCACCATATTAAACTCCACTTAACTGAAGCTTAATTAAATATTAAACTTGAGATTAGGCTCCTTAAGCGCTCTTAATCATTAAGCTCCCACATTGGTCATATGATGAGGTTCCATGGGAGGAGGGTTGGCCCCTCCGTGCTCCGACGGACCCACTCCACTAAAAGTGCAATAAATTCTTCATACGGTGTCCGTTTTTCAAACTGTTTGCAGTGCCGAAATCAGGAAGACGAGACCTATGCAACCATCTTGGTTTAAATCAATTTTGAGAACTTTCATTTTTGAGCTTTTTCCCAAGCTCAGATTTGAGCTCCTGATCACACCTCCCAAATGAGAGGCTTTTGGTCCCCAAAAGCTTACTGAAATGAAGAACTGAACTGTAGTACAACAAATAAGAGAATAAAAATCCTCTTCTCTTCAGCCCTTCAAACACTTTTTCCTTACAAAGTAAGTGAATTTGAACCACAAATGAAAATAAATTGACATTTCCCTTTTTGAATGCGCTTGTCCACAACTGTCCACAACTGACCTTCTTGAACCCACACAGAAATTTATGGTGAGAAATTTACAGAGTGAAACTATACAATGCAGCCTTGATCAATGATCTAAGGTGGCTCAAAACAAAAAATATATTACAACAAAATACATGCATACATCCGAAATTTGCATATGTACAAAAGGAGTACGTCTTACTGTGTCAAGAAGTCCATCCACTTCTCACCAAGCCACTTCCATGGAAAATTTTTCTGCTGCAACTTTTCCTCATGTGAAACTTCCCTTTCCACATCAATAATGGAATATGAGGTTCCACCTTCGCCAAAATTTTTGTCCTCTTGCTGCATGTGCGTGGGACGACGAGTTGGATGCAAAGTCCAACAATGAGAGACAACATGTCCCTTCTTTTGGAAAAAAGTGAAAATCATATGCACCTTCTTTGAAAGTAGTATTTGCTTCATCTACTTCTTGTGTGCCTTCTTCCTCATCCAGCATCTCGAAACATGATGGTTAAATCGACCACAAAATGTGCAACAAATCCTCTTATGTTGCTTTGCATGCTTGCCATAAGCTACATGTCTACCATCTTCTTGCTGCAAAAAAGGCTTCAAACAATGGTAAGGAAGATTGACATCATGACATTGATGTAATTGAGAACTTGGGAGAAAAGTTCTCTTCAAATTTGCATCACATTCTTGAATGCATGTGCTCAAAGCTTCGCCATTAAGCTGCTCATAACCAAGACCAATATTCTTGGGACGCTTCACAACACAAATAGGCTCAACAATGCCTTGTGCATGTTTGCCCAAACCTTTGCCTTCTTCATAGCCCATCTTCAACATCAATTTGGACCCAATACCTCTTGTATTTTTTTCAAAAGAACCAACATACTTTTCAATGGAGGAACTTGAAGACAAGTTGGAATGATTATCCTCTTCCTCAAGAATTTTCTTGGACAAAGCTTCTTGAGCTTGAAGAAGCTGCAACTCCATATCATGCAATCTTTGAAGAATGGCTTCTTTCTCTTCGTGCATAGCTAGCAATTGTGCATGAATCTTAATGCTTTCTCTTTGATCCTCAATGAGAATCTTCACCATTTCCTTCACCTTAAAAAACTCATTCTTCATATCATCATTGAAGAATCTCGTGAAGGAGGAAACTTCACTTGTAGAAGAAGATGACATTATGTAAATGTTCAAACAACCAAAAATAAATTCCAAAGAAAATTCCTCAAAGCTTTCAATCAAACGACAAGCTTTTAGCCAAATGTCAGTAAAGACCCCTTCTCATTCAAGCAGCCATAAAACACAAACTTTTGGAGTTTGTTTTCCAAAGATAATCTTGAGGTAAATTGGGTAAGGAAAATAGTCTTCAATCCTTTCCAAGACTCAGCTAACAACAACTATCCTTCCAACTCAAGAAAACTCATACATGCAACCATTTTGCAACCAATAAAACAGTAAATCTCTTACACTGTTTTAAAAAATTTTGCACAACAACAAATGCTCGACCGAAGCTCTGATACCATCTGATCTGAAAATGGAAGGTACTTGAAAAGGGTGCAAGGTATCAATTTTCAATTATGTAAATGAGTGCAAAAATACTCTAAGTTTAAATATGAAAATGTGAGAACTTCATATTTCTAATACAGAGATAGACTGTAGGGGCATTTACCAGATATTTCACCTTTCAAAGAAAGGATAAATCCAGAGGCTACCTGGCCCTCTTACAGACTCTGCCTAAAGAAATAATAGAAGTAAACACTCATATTTAATTAAAATGATCTTGCTTTAAACTTGATGTTATGCGGAAATTTAGCTTTCAAATGGCGTATGTCTTTTCACTGTTTATGTATCTTAAGTGTAATTTTTTTTGCTGAAACTTAACATGGGAATCAGCAACAATATTCAGCAATATAATGTCAAAACACAACAGCAATATGATATAGGAGTTCACCCCAACTCTTGGGCTACATCTCCTGGATCAAGCCTCCCAAAATGGGCTTGTCCTCTTGTATTAAAAGCTCTCAAATGCAATACAAGATTATAAGTGTCTCAATAGAAAAATCTGAATATATAAACTGATTCAGAAGGCAGGAAAAAGCTAAGAATGCCTTTTCAAATTCACTAAACAGTGAAAGATTACCATAAACAGTGATTTCTTCATCAATGTCCTGCTGGTGCTTTGAACTTCTCTGCAACTTTTCAGGCTGTAGAAGTTCTCAAATGCCTCTGAAACCTCTTCCAATGGCTTCAGAAGGCCGAAATTATCTGAAATAGATCTTTGTTTCACCTCCAACTGATAACCACAACTCCAAATAGCTCCAAACCCAAAATGGCCCTAGTGGCCCTGAAAACTCTCCTAAAGGTTTTCGGCCTCTGAAAATATTCAACAGAGCTAAGACCTATTCCAATGGATCTTTAATGCAGTAAATAGTTGAAAATTGCTTTTGGTTCACCAAAAAAGGTTACCCACAGCTCAACCAAACTCAAAACCCAAAATGGCCCTAGTGGCTCAAAAAGCTTCTCCGAAGCTAAATAGGTCGAAAATGAGCTCCAATGGCTCTGAAACCTATTCCATTGAGTCCAAAAGGCTGAGAACATATGAAATAAAAAAAAAAAAATTGTTCCAAAAGGTTGCGTAATGAGAAAGTTATGACCAAAACAACTTTGCCCTAATTTCCTCCACTAAATGTGGGGCAACTGCCAGTTAACTCCACTAAAAGTGGAAGTCCGCCTAAATTTGGAAGCGCCTCCAGAATCTCTGCCATATTAAACTCCAATTAACTGAAGCTTAATTAAATATTAAACTTGAGATTAGGCTCCTTAAGCGCTCCTAATCATTAAGCTCCCACACTGGTCATATGATGAGGTTCCATGGGAGGAGGGTTGGCCCCTCTGTACTCCGCCGGACCCACTCCACTAAAAGTGAAATAAATTCTTCATACGGTGTCCATTTTTCGAACCGTTTGTGGCACCGGAATCAGGAAGACGAGACCTATGCAACCATCATGGTTTAAATCAATTTTGATAACTTTCATTTTTGAGCTTTTTCCCAAGCTCAGATTTGAGCTCCTGATCATAGAGTGCATAATTATTTTCATTGAACAGAGGTACACCATTCTTGGTATGCTCCATGAACTCCTTCCAGCTGTTAAACTGCTATTGAAGGAACCAAGCTGTGATACCAATTGTTGGAAATATTGAGAGGGGGGTGAATCAGTATTCCTTTCAATTAGAGCATCATTTAATCTTCAATTATTATCAGTGTTTGTACAATGATAGCATAAAACAAAAGGAACACAAATGCAGACAATTTTTTAGGTGGAAACCCTCTCCGGGACAAAAACCACCTAATGCTTTTCTAATAATTCTTCAATATTCAACTCCAATTGAAAATAAAGCTCCAACTTCCTAGAATCTAGAAAAGCATTCTTCTCCATCTCCCACTGGATGGATGCTCCAATGCCTGAGATTCTTCAGTAGTCAACTAAATATATGCCCCAACACCCAATGAACTACAACTCACTCTAGCACCACCCTACCACCCTATAGAAGAAATAATAATGGACACTGTACCAGGGAAAATGGTCCACTTTACAATGATATAGAATAATGTAGAAGAAGAAGACACATTAGATCATAACCCCAACTATGACAGAACCACCTAATGATGATCCTAGACCTCCTGACACTGCCTCTTCACCTCTTGGTAGATAGACACTAGAACAATTTATACAATAATTTATTTACAATGACTTAGTACAATGATAGCTTTATAGTGATTGTATGCAGTGCTGCCCACTTGAAGACTTCATGTGATGAACTTCTTGTTGTTGTTCTACACCTTGGTTGTTGCTCTTGTCATGATACCCTCTACTGCACCTTGTTTTTCTTTGCTTCCCTAGAAATTTTGGTCCTTTGCAACCCTTGACAACACATGATCTATCTTTTTCTTGCCTTCTAGGAGATCAATATTGAATTTGGTGTATCTCTGTTATTTCAGATCCCTAATATCCGCTTTTTGGTCCTGTAGTATTCCTCTGGGTTGTATTTCCAATACCATAGTTCAGACCCAATTTGGATTCTTCAAGAGAGAGTTATGCCCAATTTCTCACAATGCCCTAATTATGGATTGTTTCAGTAGAGCGAACTTGTACGGTGTGCCACATGTCATTGTTTCTTCATTCGGCTCTGAAATTAACAGAGAGAAAACAAATTCCATGCAATATCTGCCACTTTTTATAGAATTCAAATCCGATACTCAGAGGGAGATTTATGACGATTTTTCCAAGGTCACTTATTTGATATGAATTTCAAGAACCTGCAAAAACACTGACTTGCACAGATCATATCTCCGAAAATATTGTGCACCTTGATTTGAAATTTTCACAGGTGCTTCCTCAAGATTTCAGCTTCGCCTCATAAAAATTTCAGCTTCTGAACCTTCGTAGAATAAAAGTTAAAGCGAAAATTCCACGATGACCTGTTTCAAATGGAGAAATCCCTTGCATAAGGAGGATATGAGGATCACAATTTATATAAATGCTTAGGTTGAGAGGGGCTTCAAAAATGAATGTGGGAGGGATTTTAGGAGCTTAAAAAATATTAATTATGACTTTTCAATGACCCATGCCACAACCCCATGGGGTTTTAGCCCACTAACTAGGGTTACAAACTTCAAACATGAATATCTCTCAAACCATGAAGAATTACTTGGTGTGCCATATATCAACGGAAACATCTCGATAAGTAGAAACCATCAAAAGCATTCTTGACCCAGACTATATTAATTTGGTAGGTAAAAATTCCCATGCAATATTGGGGTAGCCCCTGGTGCTGCTTGCGTTGACATCAATGACAACCGCTGATCAACAAATATGGTGAACTCTATCGAGGTGAAGCATCTGGTTGAGGTGGAACAATTGGAGTATTCGAGGCCAACAAAGTTGAAAATAACCATATCGGTAAACCTATGGTAAATCTAGGTAATGAAAATGTAGCCATATAAGGAGGACCAACATTTCCAAAGCAAGGAAAAGTACTAGGATTCTCGTTAAGAGGGGTTCATTGGTTGGTAAATTCCGGAACTTTTGCCATTAGATTCAACCTTAGTGAATTTTATTAACAATTTAAAAATATTAACAATTCAAATTCACAATCCACACCTAAGGTCTCTAAAAAGGTAAAAACAAACAAATGAACACGTGCTATCAAATCTAGGAGTCAAACCACACAAAAACAATATGTTTCTACAATAAAACCACTAGTTGGTGAATAAATCCAACGTCACAGAAATTAATGTGGAAAACTGGCAGTCATAATAGTTACCCTGACAACCTGCTTAATGAAATAGTCTAGTGCAAGTATCTCCACTATGCCAGCTCAAAGTGAAGAGTACCCTCCAGAAAGTCCAAGTGAGTCTAGTCAACGTCTGCTCCAAGTACAGTACGACCTTCCCTCCACCATCACGTTGGGAAAAATCCTAAATATTATGGCCACTAAGGTCACCAAATGAGGTAGAAAAAGTGCAGAGGTAGACTTTTAAGGGTTTTAAAGAGCTTTTCTCTAATTCCAAGACTTGATTTAGGAAAATTAGGTTTTTTGACTTCTAAGGGAGCACAATATAGGTAGTGATCGACCTAGATGGATAGTCAAATGTCATGGTGAAAAAATAACGTGTAACAATGATATGTGCCTCCATAAAAAAGATGAAACATTTAAATATATGCATGGGATCTAATAATTGGGTAATCTTAAGATGCTCCCAATATGGGAGGTTATAAAGGATAGATTTCCTTCTCATCCCAATGGGAAATTTCTCAACATATGTGTCGAAGAATTCTAGATCATCGAACATAGGCTCCCCATTTGAATCGAACATTTCTGTGAACTCCTTCTCCTTCTCTTTCTCATATGCTCTAAGCCATTCAGTTGGTGTCATTATTGGAGGCCTTTTGGTTCTCTCTCGTTTACCATTGAAAGTGGATGTTGCTCTTCTGTAAGGGTGTTCTTCTAGGAGGAATATCGCAGAGCAATTATACACTGGCTTTCGTAGGTCCTTGTGTCATCTAGCTTTCAGAGAAGGTCCACAACATTTACATCCAAAATACCCTTTTGTTACAAGACCTACGAGATTATTGTATACAATTTAGATGCATGATGTGTTAAAGAATATCATGAAGATCAAAAAAATTACATCAAATTAAATAACTAATATGTGAAAGAATATTGTTACGTATATACACAAATCAATAAACATGTAATTTACCAGAGCAAACTCCTAAGCCTAGATAATCATGTGTCGTGTAAGCACATATGCCATACAACGTAAAACTCCTTTCTGCTGTGATGGGTCTTGATACATCATATAAATTTATCCCATCCCATAATTCCTTCAATTCATCTACCAATGGTTGTAAGTATACATCCATATTCTTCACTTGTCTTCTACCAGGGACTATGAGAGCCAACATAAGACTTTCATTCTTCACAGACAACCATGGGGGGATATTGTTATTGATCACTACTACAGGCCAAACATAATAGTTGGTGTTCTGGAGGGAATATGGGTTGACGCCATCCATGGCTATGCTGAGTCGTAGACTTCGTACTTCATCCTTGAATTTTTCGAGCCATGTATCCTCTATATGCTTCATGGCTATTGAATTAGTTGGGATTCACATAACTCCCAACTCACTTTTGTGTGAGGCATGCCATCCTGCAACATAGCTAATTCTTTGCAACGAAAGAGCCTTTGAATCCTTGGTATTATAAGCATGTGCCTCAATATCTTAAAATGAGGACCACATGATTTACCCTTATTTTTTTTATTTATCATACCTGTCATGCCCACATTTCAGACATATATCTTTGTTTGCATATTCTCCTCTATATAGAATACAATCATTTGGACATGCATGATATGATATGTACTCAACACCCAACATTTTCAACAATTTATTTGCCTCTTCACAGCTACCGGGCAAGACGTTATCACTCAGAAGAACCTTATCTTTGAATAACCTGTAGTTGGTGATCATCATGGAATATATTAAATGTACATTAACGCTGATATAATTATTAACGTTCATAAAATTGACTATTTGTAATGTTCATTGTGTGATTATATTTCTCAAATTTATATAAGGGGGAACTTTATGGTAACTTACCTCAAAATTTCCGAGAAACATGCATTCGACAAGCCAAAATTTGCTTTCAAGTTATACAGTAACATCATTGTCCCCAACTGGTTAGGATTTTACTAACCGTCAGGTCCAAAGAGAGGGGTGGTGGAAGCAAATTTAAGGCTTTCGAAAAAGGTGTCAGCGATATGAGCATCATCCCCTAGCTGATCATCATTTTCGAATGCATATAACAACATTGTCTCCATGGCATTTGTATCCATTAAGTAATCATCCATACTAACCTCTATTTGATTGCCTCCATTGCCAGCTTTTGAAGAACTACTATTGTTGTAGTCATTCCTAATTGGTGAATCTGGACATAGCAGGAATTGAATCAGTGGTTGATTCAACCATTTTTGGTATCGTTCCTCTCCGATTTTTTCTCTTAATTCAGCCTTCTCTCGATTTGACATTGTCATGGGGTGCAACGAAAGATGGTAGGTAGGTCACTAATCATCACTAGAATCCTAATAATTTCAAAAAATATATTTGAACATGATTAGTAAAAAATCTATGATATCAATTAGTAAGAGCGTTGACAATGCATGATTAATTTGTTTGACGTTGAAATTAATAATTACAATATTATACCAAATGATTATTATTACCATCATTGTCCTGCAATTGTGGCTAGAAGATGCAATATTGTTACAATTGGCAGGGTGAAGCGGCTATCCATTTTCATCTACCAACTGCGCCTTGCAGCATGCTGCTCTTGATAAGAGCTTCTGATGTTTTGGAGTTGTTTGATTATTTTGTTCATATGAACTCGATTCTGAATCTACATGAACCTGAAAATTTGTATACATTATAAATTTTATTAAGCTGATTGACATGGATAAAAAACATAAATTCAATCAGATAATGAAAATATAAATAAAATATGAAGTAAATATTACGTCTCGAGATGGAAAGGGAGAACTCTGTAATGGACTTTGAGAAATATTATGGAACGAGCTGGATTTTGAAGAATTGTCCATTCAATATAATTATGATATTTTCTCCCTGCATTTGAGCAAAATAAACAATAAATTTTAGCACACACACTTAAAAGTAATTTCGATGCCTTAAAAATGGAATTATTGTTACTGGTGCTTATGTACAGATAACCGCACTGGTGCGGTTTTAGTTACTTTGCACTAGTACCGTGTTATTAACTGACACATCGGTGCAGTTTTATTAATGTACGCACCAGTGACAAAAAGCCGCAAATAAAAAAGATGCCACTTTATTTTTTTAAAGTGAAAAAATTAGTGGTAAATTGAAAAATGGGCAGAAAAATATTTTCGAAAATCTAATTTCATAAAACAATTCTTTAAATACTAAACACCTTTCATTATTTCAATATTTCTAAATAAAATTTCAGCCAGAGATTTGCAGGAGACATACTTGGAGCAAGAGAGCAGGAGAGCACTGTGGAGCAGCGAAATACTTTCGAACAGAAGTATTCAGACAATCATAATTCCAAACCTCTGGTGATTCAAACCCTATAGCATAGAATTTCAAACGATATCGTGATTAAATTTTATTATTTTTTTTTACATTTTCTGCAATATTTTTTACACAGTAAGTAAAAAATTTCAAATCGTTGTTCATTTTCAGAAACTAAAAAAAAATAAAAATCATTTTGACCCTAAACCCTTCATTCTTTTTGTTTATGCCCTTGCTTCTTCTTGTTTCGGTGATTTCAGAATTAGGGCTTTTCATTTTAGACTTATAGGGTTTGTATTAATATATCTATATAGGCCTATGACATCCAACCCATGAGAAGACTTGCATAGTCGAATCCCAATCCATGTCGGCCCTTGCATGAATTTAAAAAAAATGAAATTTTTTTAATCGGTGCGCCCTGCGTAACCTACCGCACTGGTGCGCTGGCTTATCCCAATGCACCACGCACATACTGTTTGATATATATATATAATCCGTGCACCATAAGTAAAATAGGGTCTCCTATTTGACAGAGAGCAATGTACGGTGGTCCCTTGTTTGCGCGGGGCGTTTATAAGAATAGGCCACACTACCCCCCTCCACGACACCAAATGCTATAAAAACTAACACTAGACGTTTTTTATTATTTTTTCTGTGTTAATCGGTGCAGTGGTTAACTGTTTCAAGGGCGATACGACGATTTAATATGAAAATCCATGTGATGAGGAAGTATCTTCTTAAAATTAGTCATATCAAAAGTAATCAGAAGATAATTTTTCGGATCAATAGCCCCAATGGCAGTGAGCAAGCATCACAGCCGGATAAGACCGGATATCTAAATGAAGATACATTATGACTCGCTGATCTTCCTACAATCGAGTAGTTCGAAGCCCCTCATAAACTAATTCATTGATCGCTAGTTTCAACTTTATGAACTATATGACTTCAACAAGAGGCTTTAAATTTGAAGACGCTCGCGAGGTTATCAGAACTTCTTAGCTTTCAAGACTTTCTTACTCCGCCATAATCACCTGATCTCATTTATATCCAAGGCAGCACTCATCATAAAGATGTTCGATGGAATTTCCCCTTCCTGGGTACCTCCAGAGGAAGCCCCAGGATTTTGGTTCGCGCCAACAACTAGTTGCTGCCCTTGGGGAAAAGGGTTTGTTAGCACAGCCTGGGAACTAGAAGAACCCTGCTGAGATAACAGGCGCTGAGCATCCTGAATTTTCGGGCAAAGGTGTGTGAGATGGTCTCCAGTACAAAGCTTGCATGGAAACTTCACTTTCTTCTTCTCCTTCTGCCCTTCACCAACACGCTCGTTGGTTTTATTTGCATTGCCCTTCCCATTCTTGCCCTTCTTCTTGTTATTACGTCCCTTCTTCTTCCCATCGGACTGTTGATTTCCTTTGGGTTCAGAAGCTGGATTGTGCTATTTTTATGGACAAAGATCTGGAAGGTGAGACCTGTGCACAGCTTCCAGATTGAGAGAGCAGACAGTATAACCACGCAGGGCTGAGAAAGTAGCCAAGCTACACTATGGATCGATCCGGAGCTAAAGCCCATCACCAGAGTGCTTAATGTGCTTTAGTTTTTTCATAGGCCCAATTTTGAGCGAGGGAGCATTGGGAAAATATTGTATAGACCCTGCACTGAGAATAGATCGGCCTAACCATAGCTCTCCTTGTCTCTCCGAAATACCTCCTGTGTCTGGGACCTGGCAGGGACGGCCTCAATTGATTTCGTAAAGTAATCGAGAAGAATCAGAACAGAGCGCACAAGTTTCCTCTTCTCCTCCATTCCTGAATGTGAAGCTTTAATAAGCCTCTTCCTTCTCCTCCATTCCTGAATGTGATCAGAAATGTGAGTTGCTTCGTCCTGCTTAAAATTAGCCAAGAGTTCCGTCCCAGCCTCATATCGGACAGGCAACTGAAAATGGTTTAGAAATGTGACAGCCAGTTCTCCAAATGTAGCAAAACTGCCCCCAGTGAGCTCAATATACCATTTGGCAGCGTTTCCAGTTAGGGTGCGTTGAAATAATCTCAACCTAATCGAATCATCGATCAGGGAGTTCGAAGAACACCATAAGTGGAAAGTGGTGATGTGGTCAGTCGGATCCTCCCCATTCTTACCTTCAAATTTTGGAATATCTGAAGGAAGTTTGGTCGGGACCGGAGGCCACCCCGGACTATAACGAATCGGATCATTAGTCAACTTCGACAGATCTGGCAAGTTTAACGTTGCCAGAAAAGGTAAGCGAGGCGGAGCTTGAGGATTCCATCCTTGATGGGATGGATTCCCAACATTCTAAAAAGAAAGCCCGGATTTGATAAGGCACCAGGTTGCCAGAAAGGACTCGTAGAAAAAGGAGAAGAACCTCCTCCCAACGCAGAGTTACTAAAGCCCAGACCAGTTCCCCCCGTTGAAGTATGAAATGAAGAGGAGAGCCCCTGATAGGGGTTCCAGGCATTAGAAAGAGGAGAAAAGGTCTGATAAGCACTCGACGAAGGGAAAGAAGTATTCCCTTGATGACCTGCGTAAAACTGATTCCCTGCCCCCGCTGTAGTAAACACAGGGTTCCACCCTGTAAAAGTAGTCGAACTTTGCCCCCCAGACCAAGGGTTGAAACTTTGGGTCTGAGAAGTAAACGGAAAGGACCCTAAAGAAGGATTCGAACTAGTAATGTGTCCAGTTCCGAAGGGGAACCCTTGAAAAGAAGCTGATCCACTAGCCATGGAAGACATGGGTGTAGATCCAACAGCAGCAGCGGAAAAGGAAAAAGAGGGATTCCCACTAGTGGGCATCCCTGAACAGAAGGGACCAGAATGAGAAGCATGTGCTTGGGTGAAACTAGAGCCAAACACAGCAGCACTAGAAGCAATCGAAGATAAAGCAATAGTGCCCCCTCCTTCAACAGAAGCAGGAGTCTGAATGCCTGCAGCACTCACGGCAGAAGCCGTGTTCCCAGTCGTGGCCATCGAAAGGTATGAATGATACGGAAGATCTTCCGGTCTCTCAGACTTAGGTCCGATGTACTGAAAAATGAATGGAGAATCAGGAGGAAGAGGAGATGGACCTGACGAAGGAGGTTCAGGTACTTCTTCAATTTGAAAATCTTCTTCCTAAGGAAATAAAACTCGCGAGGTGAGCGGAACGCTCCTCTCGGAACCGACACCAGAATCAGCTATGAAACCTTCAGACCTTTGTGGAGGATCTCTCTCCACCGCGTCAGATGCCACAGGGTGGTAACCATCTGCTAAATCACTCCTACGCCTTCTCGAAGAAGGCTCTGGACTCTCGAGAGATAACCCCCAGTTTCTCCTCGATCGACGAGGCGCTTGATCAGCCACTTTTATAGATTTTAAATTAGACTCAAAAAGGTGAAAAGCTAGGCAAGATAGGAGCAAAGAGCACTCACTAAAAGAAAAATCCCTGAGATACAATCAAGCAAACAACCTCCAAGTATTTCCGCTCCGGGTGATGAGGACCGGACACCAAAATACAGGAAAGCAAAATATAGGACCTCCCGAAAGCAGTCTGGGATGATTAGGGCCTAGAACAACTAGCGAAGGTATCAGAAATAGTTACGCCGACCTCCTAACGACAGCCTTTGCTGGCTCAAGCACCCAAGCTTCATAAGGGCACCCCCCAGAAGTACTGCTGAAAGTGATGCGATGTCTGCCTCAGGTACCACGGGTATTCCCCCCCGGAGTCACCTGTGTGGAACCTAGGAGTGGCAACTATGGGCACCAATCTGTGTCAGAAGCCGGGCGGAACGGTCTTGAGGTCAGATTCAGCTAATCGGAGAGGGGGTATTCCTCTTCTCAGCCTTCACTTCCCCTCGCGCTTGACTCTCTGGAGGAGAGCTTTCCCGGTCCACCTAATGGAGTTGGATTTCGCTCAATTAATCAACTTCTATGTTTTGTTTGAGCGGCCTTGGAGAGTTAACTCTCCACTCACCTAATCCAAGGCCCTACCACCTAGCTAGTTGGTGTATGACACTTAGAAAACTTGCTAGTTGATTTTAAATTAAATCGCTTATTTTAATGGGATGTTATGTTAAGTCACAAGGATATGGAGATGAAACTTATGATGTTTTTGACGCAGAAAGAAATTAATAAAAACTTAACTACATGCAAATGCAGTTATTGTCTTTCGATGAAAATCAATCTCTACACGGGTTCTACGAGATTAAAAATTGTATTTTTTCTTTTCAAATAGCAAACTCACACTCACAAAAACTATGAAATTGACTAAATGTTTAAATTCACCTAATGCAAATCACTACAAGCATGCAAATCCTAAGATGCAAATCTCCTAAAGCAGAGTGAAATTTCCCAAAAAGTCCTTCAGTTTTAACTTGTCTTGGTTGTCCAGAAATCTAGTTCCCGAAATCAAGAACTCTTAATATAAAGACACCAAAGATGCTTAAAAACAAGAAGAAGAAATGAATGACAACTCCCTTCCAATTATCAAGCTAAAAACCAAAAGCAAGAAACCTCACAAAAGCTTCAAAAGATATGGCAAAACGAAAATGAAAATGCAACAACAAAAGCAAATAACAAGAGAAAAAATTTTTTGAGCCTTTGAAATGCAAAAACAAAAAGAAAAACAAATGTTTTTTTGAGCTTTTTAGTTTTATAGAGAAAGAGCTCGAAAAGACCAAGCAAAACTATCAAAATCCAAACCAAACAAGACTGAATTTCAAGCACAAACTTCAACAATGCTCCAAACCTTATAAAGTTAACTAGTAGCAAGATCAATAAGAGCAAAGAAGACAAGAAAACTCAGCCACTCAGCCTAGAAGAATAGTATAAACTTGCCGCAAGCAAAAACTTCGAAGAAGCAAGAAAAACTCTTCAAAAGTTGCAACAAGACCTAGCCTACTGAACTCAAGAAAACCAATCAAGAAACGATCAAAAATCGTAGTGCCAAGCAAAACACAAAGACAGGAAAGAGTAAATGAGCAGGAGCTCACTGTTCTGATAAAGCAGAACAGCCAAGAATGCTCAGAAAGCTATCTTGGTACTCAAACCAGAAAGTGCCAGCACCAGAAACAACACTTTGCCAAAAAGACTAGTTTTCAATCAAACGAAAGAGAGAAAAGACAAAAGACCACCTTCTTCACAATCCAGAGAGTGCAAAGACACTGTAGGGACAGGTCTCCACAGCCAGAAAGGACCAAAAAGTCAAGAAATCCAAAAATTCAAAATCTGCCTAGGTATATGCTACTTCACAGTTTAGCAACAAGCGTGCATACGCGACTGTGCTAAAAGAAACCCGCGTATACGCGACTCCCTTTAGACAAACTTGTGTGTATACGCGACTGTGTGCAGAAAAAAGCGCGTATACAAAGGTAAATAATGAAAAAAACAAAAAGGACAAGCCTGGATGAGAAACCAGGACTTCAGAGTGACTGAGAAAAAGTAAACTAGACTGCAAATGAAAGTTAAAACTGTCGGCAACCTACCAAACAGCTGAAACCACCCAACAGGGGAGTCACAAGAATGTGATCCCCAGCGGAGTCGCCAATTCTGTTTCAGGGAAAATCACCCTAGAGGTTCGTTGGGTTACAACCTCCACAGAGCAGGGGCATGCTACTTAAGAAGGACTCACACAACCATGCATGTTCAGAAAAACTAAATAGAGTAGATCGAGGAAGTTACCTGTAGGTCCTACGGTTGAAGAAAATCCCGCAGGGTCCAAACCCCCAGCAACCGTCCTTCCTTCTTAACCTGAAAGACAAGAAGAAACAAGCACGAAGAACTGGTTGTACAGCATATATCTACTCTAAATGTTAGTGAAATTCATATAAAACATGAAATAGATCATAATGAATGCTTAAATAACAATATTCTCATACATATAAGCATACACTAACACGTATATTTCGGGAACAGCATGGTACTTCTGTATTATAAATAGCATGTACAAAAGTAACGAGTGGAGAGATCACTTGATCCTTCCACGGCCTTCGAGCAGACCGTCGTCTGGATCCGTCCAGCCCTTGCCTCGCTAAGACTCCTTCCAAACTGGTGCATACGAGATGACATATAGGGAGATGTGCATCTCAAGGAAACAAGGGTTTCCTATAATGAACTGGGAAAGTGCAGGAGGCACGGGGAATGAGACTTGGATAGGGAATACCAACAGAGTATAATATCAATAATTCTCTCTCTCCCTTAGGCCATACACATGAGGGGTTTTTATACTCCCTCCAAGTAGTTTCAACAGTTGGACATAGTTGGCCACGTGCTGGGGTGGTTGAACTACCTGAGTAACCATCAACCCAGCCCGAAAATAGGGAATTTTTATATATTTTTTCATAATTTTAATGGAATACGCGGAAAAGTGCAGTTGGACTCGCGTATACACGTGGAAAAGTACGGGCATAGTCACGTATGGGGATTTTTACACTGTTTTTAAGTGAATTTGTCCAAGTCTGTAGGAATGGGTGCCCAAAACCATCAAAGCAATCATGAATCATATGAAGGTGAGAAATGATGCTATAACATTAACATGTAATGCACCAGTGCTCCTTGGTGACATAGAGCAACATATGATGTTTTATACTATTTGGGTGGTGTGTTTATAAGACCACCATGCACTGACGGTGGTGCGTACACCATTAAAAGCGCACCAGTTTCTTGATATTTTCTTTTACCTGAAAATTTGACAATTTATTTATAAAATATATTAATGAATGATATGGTAGAGGTTTCATATTGATAAAGAAATGGCTGACAAGAGATCAAGTAACAAAATACTGATAACACATCAAGAAAAGAAAAAAAGGCATGTTCTTTGTAAATTCTTTACAAAAAATATTATTTTTGAATTATATGTAAGTTTAACTAATATGCATTATTTACTATGTATCATGCAGAGCCACAAAATGACGAAGCTCGATAATATTATTTCTGATCTAGGACCAGAAGAGCATAAAATCTTGATGGAAAAATTGCAAAAGGATGAATTAGGTGAATGAAAAAATACTATCGATCGAATATGAGTTTCTTTTTTAAATTTTCATTAATAAAATACTTAAAATTATTAGATAACATGTGTCAAAAAATCTATTAATTCACATCTACTTAATGTTCTACAGAGACCAACAACTCAGAAAATGAATGTTGTTCTAAAAAAAGAAAAAAATAGAACATGCAAATGAAAATGAATTGCTCCTTAGCTCATCTGGAGTGGTGCTCGAGGTTAACGAAAGGGGGAAAAACTTTTACAAAAGTGTGAGGGATCTAGTGGAATGAATGTATAAACGTTCTTTCCACTTACGATACAAAAATCAATCCAATGATTCCAAAAACCAAATTTTATCTAAACTACAGGAAGAGTTTCTAGAGAATTGGTCAATGAGACATGTCATACTTTTAATAGAAAAAACATACAACAACAAAAAATAAGGAATGAAAAAGTAATACTCCTTTAAATGTTTGTCTAGAATTATTTATAAATATCATTTATATATATATATATATATATATATATATATATATATATATATATATATATATATTAATTTATTCTATTGCATTCTCCATTGTCGTTGTGAAATGTAACACCACTGATTAAATTTATGGATGATTAAATATTATAATGAAGAGATGTGAAATCTGATGATATGATATAACAAATTAATCCAAACATCACATTCAAATGCACTCATAAAAATTTAATTGATATGAATACTGTTATAAGATATTTTTCGTCTTTTGATGAATAATGAATTTTAAAAAATCACAATAATTATGATATGATATAACAAATTAATCCAAACATCACATTCAAATGCATTAATAAAAAATTAATTAATATGAATACTGTTATAAGATGTGTCGACTTTTGATGAATAATGAATTTAAAAAATCACAATAATTGCACTGTCACAGGTCGATGTTTCTAAAAAATACAAAATGAACACCGATGCATGTCAGTTACTGTACACCGATGCATTTGTACGATACAACGCACCGGTGTGTTTATACGACCGATGGGCACTGCACAAATACCAATACCAATTATAAATCTCGGTGCGTTTGTATGGTACTACGCACCAGTGCGTTTATGTGAGACTACGCACGGTGCATTTGAACGACCTATGGGCACCACACAAATACCAATACCAGTTATAAATCTCAGTGTGTTTGTCTAATACTATGCACCGGTGCGCTTCAATAAGACTACGTACTGATGCATTGATACGACATATGGGCACCACACAAATCCCAATAGGAATTAGAATGGCCTCGTGCATTGTATCACCTACAGTGCACCCAGTGTAGTTATATACCTTTACGGCCCGGTGCATGCACCTTCGACTGCCTCGAGCTGATCGTCTATATGACATGCACCAGTGTGTTCACACCTTAGTAGCGCACCGATGAAAAAAACATCCGTAATAACCTCCGGCCACCCAGGTTTTTTAGTTGTGTTGAAATTCCGTTAAAAGCTTTGCCAAAACCTCCATTACCAAAAACAGATGTTGTAGAAAATGTTTTTTTGACAATTTTGACCAATTTTATAACACTAAAAACCTCCTTTATAACCTCCGCTAGAGGGTATTTTCCTTGTAGTGATCCTAGCGAATCAACTACCGACCAACAATTCAATAGGAGTGAGGGTGGTATACTTTTGAAAAGTCATAGAAAACAATGTTACTTTTTCCATACTGAAAATCTCCTTGACTTCTGTTGTTATGACATCCTTCACTAAGCTGGGATGTCTAATGATAAAGAGCCTTATACTACAAAGCAAATACAACAAGGACTGCATGGATTGTCAAAGCCCCTTTTTCACCTATCGAAACCTTTGAAAGGGCTTAAAATCCACCTTTTATGCTTTAAAAGCACTCATTCTAACATATCAGGCCTCTAAGCACCTTTCGTCTTAAGCCTTTAGCCCCCATTCCTCATATAACCCAGCTCTATGACCGACAGCTAAAATTCCTTAAGCCTCCTTCAGCCATCGGAGTTCACTGATTCCCAAATCCACTCATTTTCTCTTTTGTTTCACAACCAAGGTTCATCTTTGTCGTAGAGATCCTAACTGTTGATCTCGTTGATCCAACGGTCATCGCTCCATCGCGCTGCCCCCATCCATCACACATCTCGCATCACAGTATTCCATTTTCACTCTATTTTTCTCCGCCGATGTGCGAAACCCCGACGCGATCCTGACCATTGATCTCCTCCCATAGATCCAACAGTCATCGCTCCATCGTGTTGCCCCCATCCATCACACATCGCATATCGCTACACTCCATTTTCACTCTATTTTTCACTGCTGATGTTCATTCCCCGCCGATATAATCTGAGTCGTTGATCGCAATCGATCCAATGGTCGGAGTTGTCTCGTTGTTTCACTGTCCTCCGCCTCATCCATTCATTTATGCGAAGCCACAATATGATATGGTTCGTCGATCCTCTTGATCGGATGGTCATTCCTTCATCGCCGCATCGTGGTTCACCCCTCCCCTCATACCATTCATGCCCTTGTGCGATTCTGCGATGCATTTTGGACCGTTGATCATCCTGATCCAACGGCTAGCACACCTCTGCCTTTTACCCCGCTCATTTCTTTTCCGACGTTATCTACACCTCTGATCTCGTTGATCCAACGGTCATCACCAATCTTCCGCTCTACCCGGAGGCACTATCAGCGCACGAGTTAACACCTTGAGTGCCTCCGCAGTTGACCTGTTTAACTACGGAAGATCTCAAATCAACAGCTGAGATTTACTGCAGAGGCACAGGCCAAGAATTTGATCTGTACCCCCTAGCGCCCCCGCAGTTGATCCCCACCGTTGATGTCCATCATGATCCAACGGTCATCACTCCATTGCTCGATCGCTAATTTCCTGACCACTCACCCAACATTACACTCCCCTGCTCCGATCTGGACCGTTGATCTCCCTCATCCAACGGCCCACATCACTCCCGCTTTTATAACCCCACAACTGATCATCCCGCTATGCAACAAAACTGCTGAAGTCATTGCCAGTCCCACCCGACTGCGCAAGTACATCCATCGTGTTCATTTGCAGCCATTGATCTAGATTTCCCAGATTGGACGGCTCCCGCTCATTTTTGCATCCATTTCACAACATCTCCCCAACACACAACTCTGACGCGAAATGGGAGATTTTTGTGAGGACACGCATTGCTCCCTAACATGTATCACGTGCCTCCAGCCCGATACCCCTTACCACTCAGCCCCCACGCGAAAACCACTCGCGATTTTCCGCGAAACTGCCCATCATATTTCTATGCCATATTTTGATTTAAACCCTGGTTTTTGCCTCTGCCATGGTTTTACCTTCCATCGCTGCATTCGCACTTCCTATACATCGCTCCATAACCACTCACTGAGCCATCTGAAGCAGTCTACCCCTCATCGCAGGATTTATTTAAGTGGTTTGTTGTCTGTGCAGGTTTTCATGGCCTTTTAAGTACACAGGCCGTCTCATAGCCAATCACAGTGGCTCGAGGCCGAGGATGACGATCCTCCACACCCAGGAAGCAGAGAAAAAAGATGCAAAGGGTCATTTTCACGTCTCAATCAATGGGTCATGACCATTGGCCATTCTATAAGACCCTCCAGCACATAAGGCCAGCTCTTCCACTACTAGCAGTACCACATTCTCCAGCGCAGAAGGCCAGTCCTTCCCACGACTAACGGTATTGCCTTCACCAGCAGCAGCAGGGGCTATGCCTCATCAAAGAGCAATGATCATTCATGACTGGGCCTATTTTTCCTTTTACCTTATGCTCTTTTCACTTTGTCATTTCGGGTGAAATCCTTATTTCACTCCTACAGTTTTCACTTTCAATTTAGTAAATTGTTTACATTTCAGTTAGAAACGGCTTTAGGCCTGCATTGTAAGATGATGAGAGGAAGATCTACCTCATCATATTTTCTGTTTTTGATTTAGACCTAAAACAACATACAAGCACGCGGGGAAGATATTTTCCCAAAAATATCTTCTCGCGCATTAGGAATCAGAGGTTATAAAAACAGGAAGAAAACACTAACAAAAGGTTCCAGATTTTCCAAAGGACTCACTAGCTCAAGTATTCTGTATGTATGTTGTATGAACTTTGATAGTGGATGTTTGAAGTTCCCGTAGAGATTTGGTAATAAGAATTTTTGCTGGAATTGGGGATTTTGCTCTGGATGATTCACAGTTTGTAACTCTTCTCCATGTTTTTTAATACAAATGTTCATTTCGTATCTCTCCACATTTCTTGTATCTAATGCTCTGGAATGTGAGTGCTCCCATGCTTAACTGTGAATTTATCATAGCAGATACTCACATTTACTCATCTATGGCGCTTTAAATATGGCTCAGGCATGATACTTTGTTTCATTTTCTATCTCTTCCGTCGTTCTTCCGATACTAACTACAATGGATTCTTATCTTTGAACGAGCCCAAATATATGGATTCTTATCTTTGAATAATCCCAGTATATATGGATTCTTATCCTTGAATAAGCCCGGTTATAGTTGATATCTTACTCCATCTTCTGCCATAGTCATCGCTCATATATAAATTGATAACTGTGTATTCATTTTATAAGTCGGCCCCTTTACAGCATTCTGTTTTAGAACTGTCTAATGCATTTACTTATTGCAGTTTGTACTCAATTTTTGCAGTTTTCCTAGTTGTTGTGTTTAACTTTGGGGTCTTGGTTCCACCCTTATTAAAACCATTCATCTGAGTGATAGTTGCATGAGAGACAAACATTTCCAACTGCAGTCAGTTGATTCATATGCTTTGTTGTCGATCCTAGAGACAGCCTTGATTTGTGAAAGACCAGTGCCTAGGACATCGTATATAGCAAGGAGAAATATGATATAACAAGGATAATTAGCAGAACAAGGCTCTCATGCTATCTCTTGTAAACAGGAAGATTAATTTGAATGGGGCCAAAACTTTCAGAATCTTGATACAGAGAAATCAATACTGCAGAGGCAAGGTGTGAAACTCTAACACGAATGTATCAGACAATCCAAAGGCAGCTTACTGCAAAGAGGGATGGGTTATAAATACTTCACAGAGATGAATAATCAGAAAGTATCTACTGTGTATGTAGAATAAAGAGAATACTAAGTGTTGTTGATACAATATCCAGAAACATATATCAGCATGCAGTGGGCTTACGAAATTAATAATCCACACATGATAACAGCATTTGTAAATAACATCTCATAGCAGCTAATATAGCAGAAGTATGGGTGAAGTGAAAATGGAACAGCATATCACACCTGAGCCATATTTAAAGTGCCAGGCAGGTTATGGCATAAGTATCAACTAGGATAAATTCATACCAAAACCAGTGGGCTACTCGCATTCCAGAACATGATACAAGATGAATGGATGTAAATTAAATGAACAACTAAGCTATAACACATAGGAGAGAATTACACACTATAAAGCATCAAGACCAGAATCCTCATTGAAGATAGAACTCCTTTTCATTGAGACCCAATGGGCTCCTCACGTTTGTGTTAAAGCTTCAACAAAAGGCATGCAAGAAACTCTTTCACAGCCAATTATTCAGAAAATCTGGAACCTGTTTTTCTCTTTGGTTATTGCTTATATAGAAGCCTCAGAAACATGAGAGAGAAGATATTTTTGGGAAAAATATCTTCCTCGCGTGCTGGAAATCGGTTTGAGGTCTCCATCAAAAATAACCAGAATTCATGATGAGGAATTGGGGCATCTCATCATTGACAGTTAGGCTCGCGGCCGTTTTAAACAAAAATATCAAATAATTGTTTCTGACAGAAGGTAAAATGCGGGAGTGGTATGTGAATTCCACTCAAAATTTAAAAGTAACAAACGCAAATGGAAGTAAAAGGCCACTAGGGCCGAATCATGAATTTTTCACTGACGAGGTGGAGTTGAGGCAGTCGCTGTCACAGATGGCAGAAGGTTGGCAGAGAGGAATCAATTTTCCCCTGATGTGGCAGTAGAGGCTTTTCTGCCTGTAGCTCTTCATGATTTTCTTTAATTCTGATTTAATTTGGAGGATGGGCTATTGATAATCAATATTATCTTAAATCCCCAAATTGTCTTCAATATTCTGTTTCTGCCGTGGCAGGTCTTCTACATTGATACTTTGACTGCTGCTACAATAACCTTTCTGCGTTCCGAATCACAGTGGCTGTGATTGTGGAACCTAGAGTGAATTCATCACTCTGTAATAAACCTGCACAATACAATAAACTCATCAGGAAATCTAGGGAGTGGCGGAAGGAATTCTGTGGAGGCTTGTGGAAGCAGTGGCGGAGTAGTGGAAAACTGATGAAATACATGCAGAATGAGAAGAAACTAATGAAAATGAATGGAAGCGAGACTTTTAGATGGCAGGACCCAGCGTGGTTGGAGGGCGATTAACTGAGAGCCGTCAGATCTTAGGCGGAGTTCAACGACGGGGATTAAAGGATGACATCAGTAGGAGCTGCGATGAAGCAATATGGACGAAATGCGCAATGTGATGTGGGCCGCAGATCTTTGGATGAATAGACGGCTCTGATTGAATCGGAGGATCGCAATCGAGAGAGGTACCAGGAGGCGCATTTGGGAGCTTGCGATTACGATTGGAGTAGTGATGTGATTGGCGATGGTGCGATTGAGTGTCAACTGTCCGATCTGGCTCAAGATCGACGACGGGGATTAAATTGGTGGGAGGAAAGACTGATGCAATGAGCAGGATGAGAGACATCAGGGCCGCTGGATTAAGCGGGATGAACGACCACAATTGGATCGGCGGATCACAATCGGAGGAAACTAAAGGATGGAATGCTTGAGTCTGCGCGATGCAATTACGCGCCAGCCGTCCGATCTAGAACCAGATCGACGGCCCATGGTTAATCGGAGGGGATATGGAGCGGGGACAGGCGCACAGTGAAACTAGCGCTGACCTATGGATCTGACAAAGATCGACGGCTCAGATCTTAGCAGAGGCCAAGCGACTAAACTCCATCGCATCGAAGGATTTCATGATAACAAAGGAACGTGCATACCAAAAGCTCCAATTTCGATGGCGGTGAATTAGCGCTGGCCGTCGGATCTCTTAAAGAGATCGATGGTGGAGATTGCGGCGGAGGTCTACAGACCAAACCCCAATTACATCTGGATTTTTTGTATAACATAGAAATGTGCTTGTCGTGAGACTTCCGATTGCGATAAGCACCTGCAGGCTTAGCTCCTGGTCTCGGCACCTGGTTGCATGGAGGGGAAGCGGTTGAGGGGCTGGCCGAAAAGGGGCTAAAGCCTCATATGCAAAAGGTGATTTTTTGGCCTATTTTTGGTACATTTTGAGGCCAAAAAGGGGTAACGGTAAGGGGAATGAAGGGATTTTAAGCCAAACAAAGGTATTGGTAAGGTCCAAGGGGAAAATGGGATGATTTAGAGGGTTAATGAAGAATTAAGGGAGGGAGAAAATGGTGAGGAAAACAGAGGTTTAATGGGAATGAGAAAAGATGGAAAGGGAGGCCTTTTGGGCATTTTCTTCTCAAACAGAGAGGCCTTAAAACTGGGAATAGCAGTGAAGGTTAACCATATGATCAACACTGGCTCCACCTAGGGATGACACATTCATCCTTAGGCATGTTGAGAACTTCGCAGACCACCTGTTAATATTCTGTGTGGACACCACTCTTCAACACTTTTTATTTTTCTCTTCAGGATTCATCACGACACACACATCATTCAAACAAAGATGAAAGCGGAAAACTAATGTACAATATGATACATTAGGCTCTCTCGGCCTGGATCAGAACTGGAAGTAAGGTTTGAGGAACTGACTTTTTACAGGGGCATCAAGTAAGTCTCCCTATAAATTTTCCAACCTGAAAGTGTTGTTCCCCCCTTGTTCCACAATTTTAAAAGGACCGAACCAGAGTGGGTCGAATTTACCATGTTTCCCCTTTTCAGCTCTTCGAGTATCCCATATGAGCACCAAATCCCCAACCTAAAACTTCCTATCCTTGGCATGCTAATCAAAAAGGTCCTTCATCTTCTCTTGATATTCAGTTAGCCTCTGACTTACTTGATTCCGTGTTTCTTCTAACTCCACCAGCTGATTGATTCTCCTGGTCACATCATCGGGTTCTTCTTGACTTTCTTGCATGAACCGGGCTACAGGTAAGGCTAACTATACGGGGAATACTGCTACCTACCCATACAATAATTCATACAGGGACTTCCCGGTTGCTCTCTTGCTGGTAATCCTGTTGGCCCACAAAGTGAATTTCAACTGGGAATCCCAATTTTTCTTATTTTCGTTGATAGCCTTCTTCAGTGCCCTCACCAGGGTTTTATTTGAAGACTCTGCCAGGCCATTACCTTGTGGGTAATAAGTTATAGAGTGACCTAGTGCAATGTTATACTGCTAGCAGAAGTTGACAGACTTTGCAGACTTAAAGGCCTGTGCATTATCGGTCACTATCTTGGCAGGGCATCCAAATTTGGATATGATATTTTCTTCCATAAATTTCATTACCACAACATCTGTTGCATTCCTTGCAAGTATAGCTTCCACCCACTTTTTGAAATAATCTATGGCAGTTAATATCCACTTATGTTGACCACTTGATGGAGGATGTATTTCACCAATAAAGTCAATTCCCCATTGCTGGAAGGGTTCATCCATGTGAACAGGGATCATGGGTAGAGGTGCCAACTTTTGTCTTTCAGCAAACCTTTGGCATTTCTCACAAGTTCTAAACTAGGCGAACACATCTCCAAAGAGTTTGGGCCAGAAGAAACCAACCTTCAGGATTTTGTGAGCAGTGGCCCTCCAACTATAATGACCCCCACAGATTCCTTCATGAAATTCGGCCATTATACTCTCAATCTCGTCTTCTGTGAGACACAGGAGAAAAATGCCAGAGGGATCTCGCCAGTACAACCGAACATTGGAAACCACATACTTCTGTGATCTCAACCTTAGTGTTATGTATTTATCTTTATCACAGCTAGGAGGGTAGCTGAGCGTTAGAAGATATTCCACTATCTCTTTGTACCACGGGCTGATGAGGTACTTCATATGTGTCTTTTGAGTAGCTATCTCTACTCCCTGTTGCTCTTCTTTCTTCTCAGACTCCTCATTTGCGAACATGGAAAGATTTATACCGAAAGCCTGACGGTTTGATTCAGACAAGATTTTGTCTAGCCCTTGTCCCTTGATCAGTTTGGTAGGGCGAATGTCTAGCTCATACTCTTGTATTTTGGAAATCCATTTCCCTCTTTTCCCTTCACTATCTCCTTGGATGAGAATATCTTTTACAGCTGTTGTAGGCACAAACGTAGTGATATGGGACTGCAAGACATACATGCGGAATGCTTTAAGAGACTTCACCAGAGCATATGCCTACTTTTCCAATATGTTATATTTCAGCTCTGCATCACGGAGGACCTAACTGAAAAAATTAATGGGCTGCTCATACCCTTCTTCATTTTTCTGCAATAAAACTCCTGCCACTGTATGAGGTGATGAAAATAAAAAGATCATGAAAGGTTTGGCATAGTCTAGTCCAGCTAGCACAGGGGCTTCAGCAAAGGCATTTTTTATCCTAGAAAAGGCCTCTCGTGATTCCGGGGACCATTTCACCTAATTATTCTTCTTAAGCATGTCTGTTATATGTCTAACTATCTCTGCATAGTTAGGGATAAACCTCCTTAGGAAATTAATACGCGCAAGGAACACCTGCACCTCCTTTTTATTTCTGGGGAGAGAGATGCCATTAATGACTTCGACTCTCTTAGTATCAATTTTTACCCCATCTTTGGTTACAATATTTCCCAAAAGCTTGCCCTATTCTAATGCAAACAATGACTTATGTGGATTGAGAGAGAGACCACACCTTCTGCACTTCTCGAAAGTTCTATGAAAGTGTTCAATATGATCTGCATCATCTTTCGAAAACGCAGTGATATCATCCAGATATACTACCACAAACTTATCTTGCTCCCCAACAAAGGCAATGTCCATGGCCCTTTAAAAAGTGGCCCCTGCATTGATCAACCCGAAAGGCACCCTGGCATACATAAACGTACCCCATGGTGTGGTGAAGGCAGTCTTCTTCTGATCTTCTGGTAGTATAGCCACCTGATTGTAACTAGAGAATCCATCCATCATCAACATCCGAGAGGCTCCTACCACTTTCTGCAGGATGTGATCCATCTTGGGCAGTGGATAATTATCCTTTAAGGATGCTCGGTTCAAATTTCAGAAATCAACACATAGCCTTATTTCTCCGTTCTTCTTTCGGACAGGGACTAGGTTTTCCACCCATTCAGAGTACCTCAATGGCACAATTATTTTGGCCTTTAACAGCTTCTTAATTTATTTCTTGATGGAAGGAAGCAGCAGGGGATTTATCTGTCTAAGCTTCTGCTTATGGGGTTTCGCATCTCCCTTTAGTGGAATTTTATGCTACATGATACTGATGTCAAAGGTTTTTAGGTCTTGATAAGACCATGCAAACACATCTTTATATGACTGGAATAATTTCTGGTAGAGCTCTTTATATTCTCCTGGGACCTTCTTGGACAGCTTCATAATTTTGGGGTCAGCATCAGTATCGAGGTTCAAGTCTTCTCCCTGATTTTCTTCTACCACTTTGTTTGGATGCACTGGGATATCGTTCTTGTCTAAAAATCTTTCTAGAGGCACCAACCCTCTAGGTATAACGTTTCCCTTCAATTGCAACACTTTATGGCCTGCCACCTTTTCCTCCCATTTTCTTTCTGAAAAGTCCTCATTTTCTTCTTCTTCACAAACGTCAATCTCCATGTTTGAGAATTCTCTGATTGTTTCCATAAATATCTTCACTTGCTCTTCATCCTCGAACACCTGCCAGTGCTTGATTTTATCTGGGATTGATGGCCGATAACGCACCTCGATTTCATATCTTAAGAGAGGGTTCTGAGGTGGACGAAATGTACTGGCAGCCACTGCAAAGGAGTCTTCCATCCTATTATGCTCCCGTGGCATGAACTAAATTTTAAATGCCAAGTAAAAATTCTCCACCAGATCTCAAACCTCGTTCCTATAAGCCCTCAGCCTAGGATGTTTGGTTTGGCACTGATTCTTCACTTGTCTAACCACCAGTTCTGAATCTCCCAGAACCTTTAAACTTTGTATGTTCATGCTCCTGGCTATCTGTAACCCTAACAGAAGTGCTTCATACTCGGCCACATTATTAGTGGCTTCATATTCTAGCTTGAAAGACAGTGGGACCCATTGGCCTGTAGGATAAATTAATAATACTCCAGCCCCATTACCTTCTCTGGAGTTTGCTCCATCAAAATGAAGTATCCAGATACATGTTTCGTTTCTCTCTATGGACTGCTCGGTATTGATCTGGCAAAATGATGATTCATGAGCGTAATCTTGATCTTCTTCCAGCATCAAACATGAGAAATCTCCCTCTTTACTATAGAATGGGGAATTAACCGAGTTGTCAGCTTTGGTAACTGTCTTGAAAAATCTAGTTTCCCTGTACAATCTCCTCTCCTGGGCACCAAAAACTGGGATAGTAGCATATGTTAAGTCCAACTTGATTGACCCACTGATTTTTGTGCCCCAGGACCTTGATAGCAACATGTCGAAGCGAGCTGGGATGTCAGCCACCATGATGTCCATGACCACACCTTTTGCGGGAATCTGGGCCAAATTGACCACCAAATCCTTGATCATACCCAGGCACTTAACTCTTTTGGAATCAAATGAATAGAGATCCTTGTATGGACGGGTGATTTGTAGTCCTAGTTGTTCCATGACTGACAGAGGCAACAGATTATGGGAAGCTCCCGAATCTAACATAAAGTTATGTAATAGCAGGTCATGAATCACTAGAGACACATAAAAAGGAGGAGTAGAAGCATCTAATTCCTCAATGTGGGGGCCAAACACAACCATGGGTCTTTCTTCTTGAAGTTTGATACTATCTGGGATATGTGCTGCTTCTAGAGGGAGCATGAAGGAAGTAACCTGGGACTGATATGCAGGCTGCTTCAACAATTTAGTCAAGGGAACTGGGATTTTTACCTTCTCAAGCTCCTTTTGTAGACTAAAGGTAGGAGAGGACTTTTCTGTTGTGACTTCCTTTGACTCTTTATTTTTAGCCAAGGGTTTTACTTCTTTTGACACGGACTTGGTACTAGGGGGAGTAACTACTTTTGAAGAGGAAGGAATCTGATCATTAGACTGCAAATATTCGTTTAGAGGCCTCTTACCTTTGTCTATGACCTTTTGAACTATTGTCTCCTTCTGAGCGGGTGCTTCTTTATGGGGTGGCTCTTCTTCCTGATCTTGAGTACGAGTCCTTTTCCTGGAATATCTGAGGTAATATCTTCTATTGAACTGTGCTTGCATGAAATCAACAAACTGCTTGCAATAGTCATCAATATCTGGGTCTTCTTCGCCTTTAGCCTTCTCTTCTTCTTGTAATGGAATCTTCGTTTCATTACTTCCTTGCAAGGGACATTCTAGCTCATCACTATTTGAAAAAGCAAGATATGCATCTTCTTGTTCATAGGCAGTGTCTTCAGTAGGACCATCTACTTGACCTTCCAAATACAGCGGGTGTGGTACCTGATCTTGTTGTTCCTTTCGTTCCCTTTGCAGTATCTGCAAGGGTGGTTTTCTGTACTGAGGGTTGTAACCCCTGTTTAGAGAATTCTAGAAATTCTTGTAGGATGAATTATTGGCCTCTAGTTCAAGTTTGACCAGCTTACTTGAAAGGTTATTAATCATTTTGTTCATTTCTTCAATTCTGTTATCAGCTGAGTCTCTATCTTGGCTAGAAGTAGACACCTCCTCTTTGCCCTTCCTTCTATCATCTTAGTCTGGTCTTCCCTTTGATTTACCAGTGGAGGCGAAATTTGCCTCCAACTCTAGTGCATCTATTTGAGCATCATCCAGAGTGGCAGGCTTTCTTTCTCTCAGAGAGAAACCAAATTCTGAATCAAAAGTTGCCACGAAAATAACTTTAGCAGCGGTTTGATGAGGTTTCATATCAGCAGGAAGGCTCAGATACAACTTGTTAAACCTCTTGATAAATTCGGACACCCCTTCATTATGTCTTTTCTTGAGTGTGTTAAACTCAGTAAGACAATGTCCATGATCTTTCTTCTCTCCCCATTTTCTGAGAAAAGTGTCCTCTATTCCTTCCCAAGTGGTGATGGAACGGTCTCCCAATGTCTTAAACCATTTTCGGGCTTCACCATCAAGAGATTGAACAAACTGTCTTAAGACTACGTCTAGATGTTCCACATTAAAGTTCTCTGCAAAAGAGCAGAAAACCTCAATATGCTTTTGAGCTTCAATCTCATTTTCCCCATTGAATCGAGGCAAGATCTTCAGATAGTCCTGTGGCATATCATTTAACACTTGAGGTAATGCCAGGGGGGCATACTTATTCAACAAGAAACCGGGAACATTGGCCATTGGAGGAGGAGGTGGAGGTAGTAGAAGGGTTTGATGTGTAAGAGGAGGAGGTGGAAGTGAAGTGTGAATGACAATAGGAAGGCATTGAACAGCAGCTTGGGATGATGATGGAAAAGACATAATATTAACAGCAGATACTTCAGTGACTTCTTTGACCTCTTCGGCCTCTGGAGTGGAATGGAATGTGTAACGAGTGGTATCTATCGACTCGGCCTCGTCCTGATTTAGATGTTTCCTAGAGGTAGACTGTCTGAGTAATAACCGGCTTCTCCCACAGTGGAGTCAGAACCTTGCACTAGGGAAACTTGAGAGGAGGAGGACGGAAAGTCTTCTAAAGAGAATTCAGGGATCTCAGTATGGAATGATGGTATTTCTCTCCAAATCCTTCTATGTAGGATCTTCTCTAGGTCAGACACAGAGGGTTTCTTTGGCTGAGCCGAATCTAACCTCAGGTGTGGCTTACGAGGAGCCAGGACTGCCGGTAAATTTATCTGATAAATGAATGCTGAGTCGCCAAGGTGAGGGATCTACAACTCTCAACTCTCCATGCTCACCTTTCTGAAGAGTGAATAAAGATTTTGTCGAGGCCCAGGGATTTAAATTTTCTTAACTTCGTTCCCCGGCAACGGTGCCAAAAAGATGTTGTCAATCCTAGAGACAACCTTGAGTTGTGAAAGACCAATGCCTAGGACATCTTATATAGTAAGGAGCAATATGATATAACAAGGATAATTAACAGAACAAGGCTCTCATGCTATCTCTTGTAAACAGGAAGATTAATTTGAATGGGACGAAAACTTTTAGAAGCATGATACAGAGAAAGCAATACTGTAGAGGCAAGGTGTGAAACTCTAACATGAATGTATCAGACAATCCAAAGGCAGCTTACTGCAAAGAGGGTTGGGTTCTAAATACTTCACAGAGATGAATAATCAGAAAGTATCTATTGCGTATGTAGAATAAAGAAAATACTAACTGTTGTTGAGACAATATCTAGAAACATATATCAACATGCGGTGGGCTTACGAAATTAAGAATCCACACATGATAACAACATTTGTAAATAACATCTCATAGCAGCGAATATAGCAGAAGTACAGGTGAAGTGAAAATGGAACAACATATCACGCCTGAGCCATATTTAAAGTTCCAGACAGGTTATGGCATAAGTATCAACTAGGATAAATTCATACCAAAACCAGTGGGCTACTCGCATTCCAGAACATGATACAAGATGAATGGATGTAAATGAAATGAAAAGCTAAGCTATAACACATAGGAGAGAATTACACAATGTAAAGCATCAAGACCAGAATCCTCATTGAAGATAGAACTCCTTTTCATTGAGACCCAATGGGCTCCTCACGTTTGTATTAAAGCTTCAACAAAAGGCATGCAAGAAACTCTTTCACAGCCAATTCTTCAGAAAATCTGGAACCTATTTTTCTCTTCGGTTCTTGCTTATATAGAAGCCTCAGAAACATGAGCGAGAAGATATTTTTGGGAAAAATATCTTCCTCGCGTGCTGGAAATCGGTTTGAGGTCTCCATCAAAAATAACCAGAATTCATGATGAGGAATTGGGGCATCTCATCATTGACAGTTAGGCTCGCAGCCGTTTTAAACAAAAATATCAAATAACAATTTTTGACATAAGGTAAAATGCGGGAATGGGATTTGAATTCCACTCAAAATTTAAAAGTAACAAACCTAAATGGAAGTAAAAGGCCACTAGGGCCGAATCATGAATTGTTCACTGACGAGGTGGAGTTGAGGCGGTCGTTGTCACAGATGGCGGAAGGTTGGCGGAGAGGAATCAATTTTCCCTTGATGTGGCAGTAGAGGCTTTTCTTCCTGTAGCTCTTCATGATTTTCTTTAATTCTGATTTAATTTGGAGGATGGCCTATTGATAATCAATATTAGCCGAAATCCCCAAATTGTCTTCAATCTTCTGTTTCTGCTGTGGCAGGTATTCTACACTGATACTTTGACTGCTGCTACAATAACCTTTCTGCGTTTCAAATCACAGTGGCCGTGATTGTGGAACCTAGAGTGAATTCATCACTCTGTAATAAACCTGCACAATACGATAAACTCATCAGGAAATCCAGGGAGTGGCGGAAGGAATGTTGTGGAGGCATGTGGAAGCGGTGGCGGAGTAGTGGAAAACTAATGAAATACATGCGGAATGAGAAGAAACTAATGAAAATGAATGGAAGCGGGACCTTTAGATGGCAGGACCTAGCGTGGTTAGAGGGCGATTAACTAAGATTCGTCGGATCTTAGGAGGATATTAATGGCAGGGATTAAAGGATGAAATCAGTAGGATCTGCGATGAAGCAATATGGGCGAAATGCGCGATGTGATGTGGGTCGCAGATCTTTGGATGAATGGACGGCTCTAATTGAATCGGAGGATCGTAATCAGGAGAGGCAGCGGGAGGCGCATTTGGGAGCTTGCGATTGCGATTGGAGGAGTGATGCGATTGGCGATGGTGCGATTGAGCGCCAACCGTCCGATTTGGGTCAAGATCGACTGCGGGGATTAAATCGGCAGGGGGAAAGACTGATGCAATGAGTGGGATGAGAGACATCAGGGCCACTGGATTAAGCTGGATGAACGGCTACGATTGGATCGACGAATCGCAATCGAAGGAAACTGAAGGATGGAATGCTTGAGTTTGCGCGATTCGATTACGCGCCAGCTGTCCAATCTGGAACCAGATTGACGGCCCATGGTTAATCGGAGGGGATATGGAACGGGGACGGGCGCATAGCGAAACTAGCGCTGACCGTTGTATCTGACAAAGATCGACGACTCGGATCTTAGCAGAGGCCAAGCGACTAAATTCCATCGCATCGGAGGATTTCATGATAAAAAAGGAACCGCATACCGAAAGCTCCGATTGCGATGGCGGTGAATTAGCGCTGGCCGTCGAATCTCTTAAAGAGATTGACAGTGGAGATTGCGGCAGAGGTCTACAGACCAAACCCCAATCGCATCGGGATTTTTCGTATAACACATAAATGTGCTTGCTGCGAGACTTCTGATTGTGATAAGCACCTACGGGCTTAGCTCCTGGCCTCAGCACCTGGTTGCATGGAGGGGAAGTGGTTGAGGGGCTGGCCGAAAAGGGGCTAAAGCCTCATATGCAAAAGGTGATTTTTTGGCTTATTTTTGGTGCATTTTGAGGCCAAAAAGGGGTAACGGTAAGGGGAATGAATGGATTTTAAGCCAAACAAAGTTATTGGTAAGGTTCAAGGAGAAAATGGGATGATTTAGAGGGTTAATGAGGAATTAAGGGAGGGAGAAAATGGTGAGGAAAACAAAGGTTTAATGGGAATGAGAAAAGATGGAAAGGGAGGCCTTTTGGGCATTTTCTTCTCAAACAGAGAGGCCTTAAAACTGGGAATAGCAGTGAAGGTTAACCATATTATCAACATTCTCCTTGCATTTAGGATGTCCTAGGCACTGGTCTTTATACAACTCAAGGCTATCTCTAGGAGCTACAACAACTTAAAAAAAAATGCTATTGAAATACGTTGGAAAAGATAAAATTTCCTTTCAATTTGGGAGTTCCGATGGTAATATTATATGAGAATGATATTATCAAGTTTACTAACATTGAAGTTGGTTAAAATAATTAACTTTAATATAACAATTAATCAAGGTTTCCTTTATCCCATACATTTTTAACATTATAGATTGACATAGGGTTGTTTAAAAGAAGTAGGTCATTTCATCATGAAACTAGATGGAATACTCATCATCCTTCTTCCTTACGATAAATATATTATTATTATGGCATGGTGTCCTTGTGATCTCAACAAGAAAATAAAAATTCTCAATAGTGTATACTCTATTATAGGTATGATCGTTAACATTAACAAAATAAATGTTATGATAATCAAATACAAAATTATCACTTATGTTAATTTTGTATATGAAAACAATAGTTTGCAAGAAGTGGATTCATACAAATATCTCAAAACAAATCCTCACTAAAAGCTTAAATATAACTTTAGCATTGAGGAAAGGATTAAAGGAGAGTAGAAAACCTATTACAACCTTCAAAATAATAGTAAACCAGTGGGTCTTTAGCTTTAGGATAAGAAGAAAGTCCTCAGTTGAGACTTTTGTCACTCCTATTATCTGATATGGTGGTGAAGTTGTATTATCTCTAGAGAATCTTGGAGAAAGATAGCAAATCCAAAATCATTTTACAATATTCAAACTTAAATGTAAAGGAAATACATATTATCCTATTTCCATGTAGAAGAGAATATTTCTCCTATTGAGAGCATGGTTATGACTAAATGATAAAAAATATGCAAATATAAAACCTACTAAGATTTGTTAAAGTTGTAATCAAAACCATTTTCATCTCAAGTGAGATTGGCATTAAGATGCCACGTGCTAACTAAATCATTGGAGAATCAAAAAGAGATTAATTTATAGATTAACAATAATACTAAAAATATTAAATTAATTCTAAATTTAAGGAGAATTTTGAATTAATAAAGAATTATGTGGTAACAATTTTTTTGATAATATAAAAAGTTGATCAACCCTTATCTAGAAGATCAATATCTAGCTCTATTAACTAGTGCAAAGAAGAAACTTTCCATTGCTAAAATAACAATAATCAATATCTATCTCTATTACCTAATGCAAAGAAGAAACTTTCTGTTGCTAAAATAACAATAATCTCTCACATGTTCCATGGTGAAATGAGGCATTAGATAATTCCTAAAATGTCAGGTTCATAAAATTTTTCATCTTTTCAAGTTGAAGATGAAAAGTACTCTCTCTTAAAATGTCCTATATGCACATACATTAGATCTAAATTTCAAAATATTTGTTACCATATTGATATTCCTAAACTTTCAACTCATAAAACTATGGTAATTTAGAAATGCTTCTATTAAAACTTTTAAAAGGTGGTATAAATCCATATTAATCACCATTAACATCAACAACATCACCATCTTTTTTTTCAAAATATTATGTTTTCTTCATTTAAAATATGAAATATTAAATTGGAAAATTAAAGTTGCATATTAAAAATATTGTAAATTTCTTGTTAGTCTTGGAACACTCCAAAGAATACTGAAAATTGGTTTATTATAGTGCAAAGTTATAAAAAATTACAACAGATTATGTTAACGGTTAAAAGGTTCATTTCTGAAGTATTTTGAAATTTAAATGTATTTAATATATCTTCAAAAATATAAGGTGAAATAAGCTATTTATATAATGAATAGAATTGCTATATTTTTTATAAAGTAAACTTAGATTTTGGTTAAATATAATAAATAGAATTGTTATATTTTTTTATAAAGTAAAGTTAGATTTTGGTTAAATTTTATTTAAAGATAAATAAAGATTTTTTATTTACTTAATATTAAGGACACTTTATTATTTATCTAGAGAATTACTCTAAAAATAATTTAAAATAAAGATTAGAATAAAAAATTAGAGAGATTATGAAATTATTTTTCAACAAATATATTTTAAAATTATAATTTAAATTAAATAAATAAATAAATAATATTATTTTATTTTATATGACATAGAATTATCAATCATATATGAATAAAAAAAATTACAATTATTTTTATTCTTTTAATTTTACATTAACTCAATATACATAGAATTTATATTAATGAATGATGAATCAATTATATATATATATATATATATATATATATTTAGTTAATTTCAATTTTTTCTTGGTATATATATTTGTGGGGGCGGGAGAGTAATATGCAAATTATATATAGTTTTCATATTAACTGCCTCACCCTATGAAGGTTTTTTTTTTTAAATTGGTAGAGAGGTAATAATAAATCTTTATATGAAATTAACTAAAAATATACATGATCTTTATCATAAATTTAACTATACCACCTCAAAATCTTAGTAAATTGTTTGAAAATTTACATTCAAGTTGTGTCTCATTAAGTATAAGTTGTAATATAGTGAACTTGCCATAAACTAAATAATAAGTAAAAAATATTCCACTTTGATAAAAATCAATGAAATGGCTCTCCAGGTGAGAACCTTGACAGTGTAGAAACACACTCACAATCTAATATATTCAATCAAGAGAACAACCTAGTACATATAGGCTTTCTCACAATCAGGTAGTTTTAACCACTCCCTAAATATTAGGATCTGAGATCTAGAATTAGAATCTCAATCCTATCCTAACTGAACTTTCTCCATTAATTCTAACACTCTCCCTTAATGGAGAAAGGGTACTGAACAATAACATATGCATGTTGGTCTAGTCTCAGCTAGGCTTACAATGGTAAAAGACATTAAAAAAAACTTGGTAACAGAATTTTCATCTTAGTCTTTATGCTTCTGAGACCATATTTGTTCATTCGTGGATGAGGCTTCATCTTCACTTTCTTTGCCATGAGATAGTGATGTATCTTCGCCTCATTTCTTCCCCTGTGAAGGAAAACTTGAATTCTTGTTTTCATCCTTCTCAGAATTATGGCAGGGTGGACAGGAGAATTTTCCTTCTCACTATTTTAGGTGTCAATCATCTGAACATCAGCGATGATATCTTCACCATTGATTACAACAATTTATGTGTTAATATCATAAATACATGGTGTTTCAAGCCATGCTTCAAGAAACTTCAATTCTTCTTCAAAATTCATTGATGTTTCTTGCCTACCAATATCTGCACAAAAAACAATGTTAGATTTATAAAGATGACCACAATTACTTTCATCTTCCTGCTCCTTCAAGAGAGATTTCATTTCACCATCTCTCCCTACTTCATTCCTTTCTGCTAACAAAATTATGCCTTCATCCAGTTCTGCTGCTGCAAGCATGTTCTGTATTTGATCTGTATGTGAAGATAGACCTTCCTTCTCACCAAACAGTAATTCATCAATTTGATGTTTTTCAATCATCAAATTGATCCACTCATCATGAGATATATAAGTCTCATCAAACTTGATTTCTGCATCAGGAAAACTTTCAGGTTCTACATCAGGAAAACTTTCAGGTTCTACAATAATGGATGTGTTTTCATCATTACAAGTTTCAATTACAGATACACATGCATCACCCATCATTGCATCTTTAGTTTCACAATCAAATATGGGATCATTATGAAGAGAAATATTTGCAGCATCATTGCCCTTATTCAAACAATATCTCATCTCTAAAACATCCCATAAAAACTTTGTACTAGGAATCTCTTCATATTCATATATTATGTTGAATATGATGTTGTCATCTACTGCAGATGTTATAAGACTTAATACTAATGTTACACCATTTTTTGGTCATCTAACCTACTGTCATTAGATGGACCCAAGTACACCATGTAAGACCAATTTTACCCTAAGTAAAATTGCTTTCACTATGTAAAATAACTTAATAAAACACATTTATTAGGTTGTTTATGGTCTAAACAGGAAACCCCAAAAGGAAATATTAAACAAACCTATATTTGTTTGATTTTCCTGGTCATGATTAACCCAAAACAAAGAAATTAATTATATAAATCTTTATTTATCTTATTATTTTCTAGGAATAATTATTTAAATCTTATTTAAATAATATTCCTTGTTAAATATGACTAAATCACCCATAAATAATTAAATAAATCATTATTTATTTGATTATCTTTTAACCACTTCCTTAAAATGATAAATAAATCATTTATTTATTTATTATTCACAAATAAAGGGATTTGACCCAAGTCAAATACTTTTTCCCTCCAACAAATATAATAAAATATTCCACAAAAGGCGGATCTAGATTTGGCTAATGTTATTTTAATCATGCACCAAGACCTAGAATGACCCAATATTTTGTTATAAATAGGAGGGTTTTTCCTACCATTCTTCACCTTTTGTTGCCTATTAGATCACTCTGGATCTAGACTCTTGGTCTGACTTTGAGCCATTATCATTGTCATATTTTCCCTCATTTGTTGTGTGAGCTCCATTTGAGTTCTATATTTGTCTGGGTTTTCTACACCAACGGGAGAGAGAAATGCTAGATCTGAAGTGCTGAGGACTTCCAAGAACCCATCCCATTGAGGAGAATTGGAAACACCTTCTTGTTTTCCTCCCAAGTGCCCTTAATACAAAAATTCTTTCAAAAAACATTGTTCTTGTCTTGTCTATTGGATGTATGGAGCAAAACCTTATTTTTACTGCTTAATGTCTCTTTATGCATAGATCTGGTTTTTTCCAACACTTGTCCTGATCAACTAACTGCAGATCTGAAGATATTGGCAGCTATATTTAATGTTAGGGCTATAAGTTATGCGTAGCTAAAGTGGTATTTTTTCGTACACTTCGAAAAAATATTCATACTAACAACTGGCGACTCCACACGGGTTTTCAATTACGACCGCTATCGTTTTTCATATTCCTGCATATCCAGCTACTTCAGACCCTAGGGTTTCTTTTCAGCTTTTTGTTTTTCCTATTTTTATGTTGTTTTTCCCATATAAAACCCTCAAACATTAAAATTTCTAACTTCCGCGTGTTTCTGGCCCTATTGCGTAGGTAACAGACATCAGCCGCAACTGAGACAGCAACTTTTTCGGAAATCTGCCGCCGGGACACCCGGAACTTCAGGTCGCACTTTTCAGCCCAGAAACTGTGACCTGGCCTCCAGGTCGCACTTTTTAGCCCATTATTTGCGACCTGCACAGAAAACAGGTCAGAACCTGCGACCTACCAATTTTTCTACTATTTTTCTGCAATTTTTTTGAAGCTTCTGTCAGGGTTTTCCAGCCTCTGTCTTAGCTTGTTTAGACCTGTTTCTGATTTTTTTTGCTCATCTAAGTGGGAACATAGCCCCCTAGGGCCTCAGTACCCTCCACTTTTGGTGGAAGAGTTTTTACCGTTTCAGGTGTCTGTTTTTTCAGAGTTTCAGCCCCCCCTTTTTCAGATCTGATACCTCCTTTTCAGATCCCTTTTAATCAGCTCTTCTCCCTTTCAAATCACCTCCTGAAGTTGTTTGGATCTACATTTAGGGCCTCCTCCTTGTCCCTTCTGCTTTTTGTTGATTTCCTCCCTTTTTCCAGCCACCCTGCCTCTGCCTCTTGGCTGTGTTCTACACCTCTTTTCAGTAGATTTCTCCTTTAGATCCCTGTCACTTTTGACCCTAGATCTATTGGCCTCTTTTTAGTGTGTTTTGACTAGATTTTTTCCCTCTTTTAGACTAGTTTTGAGAGACCCGCCTTTTTGGGTTAGATCGATGCATTGTTAGCTGTTAATTTTCTGTTATTTCAGCATTATATATTGTTCTCTGCAGATTTATTTTCAGTTACACAGCACACTTTTTCTTTTGCTCTCAAAACGTCAGGGTTTAAAAATTAAAATTAACGCACGCCACACACTCACCCTAAGTGAAGAAGAGCCTGGTTAACACCGCCAGGCAAAGACTTTAAAACATTGTAAAATCAATTGACACTGCACCTCTCTACCCTTTTTTCGACATTGTAATCACTTGATTCTGCACCTCCCTGCCTTTGTTGGTCATTCTTATTCCCCTTGTGCCGTGTTTGTGTTGTCACCATTGCGCCCCCAAGGCGCACATCCTGGAGACTTCTTGACCTTCACCCTCAGTTTCCGGTCGGTCGACCTACTCCTTCCCGCCATCGTCGAGTTAGTCCTCCTCCGAGTCTGCACTCCGACTCCTCTTATGATTCATTGGGTTCTCCTTTTACTTCTGGTTCTCCCCCTGTCACCTTCACTATGTCTGGTCCAGGGCCTAATGCTAGCGGTAATCTCAGCCCTAATGTCGTGACTACCACTAGCGGAACCACCACAGGAACTACCTCGGCTACACCTTTGCTCCCTTACATGGCAGGCCTCAGCCTCCCCGATCTCAATCAGTTGACCAATGACCCTATCCGCCACGATGTTGGTTGGCCTGCTATGCCAACCAAGCTCCCCTCCAACATCCCTAAGTTCGAAGGCCTTGCTGGAGAAGATCCAACCAATCATGTCCGATCTTTCCACATGTGGTGTTCCTCCAATTCCATTACCAATGACTCCATCTGTCTTCGGTTGTTCCAACGCACGCTTACGGGCAAAGCTTCTAAATGGTATGTTGACCAGGCCACCTCTTCCCATACCACCTTTGCGACCATTGCCCAAGCCTTTTTATCTTATTTCCAGCTCCCTCTCCGATACGACACTGGTACAGAGCTTTTGACCTCCTTCCATCAAACCTCTTCAACCCACCTTTCCACTCATGTCCAGGAATGGCGAAGAAGAAGGAGCTTATGTCGAGCTCCCACCTTCGAAGATCGGGTTTATATGGACTGGTTCCTTCACACTCTCTTACCTCCCATTGGCAAAGATGTCGCCTCCCATTTCCCTCAAACCGAAGAAGCCGCCCTCCAAATAGCCTTGAAATATGACCTGATCTACGCTCAGTCTGGTTATGTTTATACCGTCCTTCCTGACCTCCCCAGGCCCGGTGGCGTTAACGCCCCGGGGGCATCTCATTCCGCCGATGGTATCGTTGGAGCCCTTTATCATCCGTATTCTCAACCTCCTATGGGCTATGGTCTCCCTCCGGGAGGGGCCAGCACCTCTAGCGCTTTTCCCCCTCCAGGTAGCATGTATCCAGGATACAACATGCCTCATCCTTTTGCCCAACCTCTTGCTTACCTCAATGTTGCCCAACCTAACCATTATCCTTATCCACAGCATGGTGCCCCAGCTCCTCCAGCATATGCGCTTCCACCTCCCTTGCCTTCTCAACCCCAGCAACAACACTTACAGCCCCCTCCAGGGCAAGTATTTGCACAGTAGGGCGCGACTAATCCCCCTTCCTCTCAAAGAAGGTGGAGAGGCAATCAAAATAAATCTGCCCCTGGTACTCGTGGACCCAATCCTCAAGGTATTGACCCTAACACTGCTAACCAGCAACAGGGCACTTAGCCCAAGCCGGACAGGCCTATTCGCACAAATAAGCCTTGTTCGTGTTGCGGTGTTTACGGTCATTACACTCACGATTGTCCCCTTCTACCACAGATGCGGCAGATGTGGGAGTCTCAAGCCACATTGCGAGGACAACATGCCTCCCCTCATGCTCCCCCTAATGTGGCCACTACTCAACCAGCTGTGTTTACTGATCCTTTCCCTCAGCAAGGATTCGTGGCTGCCCAACCACCTGACGGATAGGTCGCCACTCAACCTTCCCCTTCTGGTTCCTCCGATTACCAGATCCTCATGATGAACTCTGATCCATCCCCAACTGTCGACCTTCACCTTCAAACTCGGTCTCGTCAGTACCCCAAGCCTTCCGCTCAGTCTGCCCCCGAGTCCCCTTCTTCAGGTTCTACAGAGCCTGTTTCGACATCCAATGGCCCCTTACATATCCCTCAACCCAAAGTTGAGGTTCATCCCAAGATTCCTAAGGGACCATTACACCGAAATGCTGCTTCTGGTCGAGCTGCTCATTCGTATAGCATAGTAGATGATTTGGTGCAGTCTCCTGCTGCATTTCCACATTGGAACTCCTCCAGTCGTGCCCTTCCCAAAAGAAGGCTCTGCTATATGCCATGGGCGCTGTAGATCCTGCTGATGACCAAATGATTGTTTTCGACGCCCATCAATCAGAACATCCTCCTCTTCCTGCTTCCGTCGCCTTCCAAATCCCAATCAAAATTCGGAACGCTAACGTTTCTCGGTGTATAATTGATGAGGGGGCATCCACCTGTGTGATGTCTGCTTCGGTTTGGAAGCAACTCGAATCTCTTGAGTTGGCCCCTTCCACAATCACCCTTCAAGCGTGGGACGGCCACGCCTCCCAGCCCATTGGCATTTTTCATAACTATCCTATCACCCTTGCGGGCAAGACTGTTTGCGTTGACGTCGAAGTCATCGACGCCCCTCTAGATTACAACATTCTCTTGGGGCGAAGCTACACCTATGCCATGTCTGCTGTCCCATCCGCGGTTTTTCGCAAGATGTATTTTCCTCACAATGGAAAGATAGTCACTATCGACCAGTTGACTTATCATGAGCCAAAGTCTCAGACCTCCCCTGAGACGACCATCTCCTCTATAGCCAATAAGCAAACCGTCGATTCCTTGACCAGTGTCTCTCGGCGTCTATAAAGACTCCTCTTTGCTTGGAACTTTTCCTAGTCTCCCTCCTCCTCCTATCTCTGATCCCAGCTTATCGAATGTTTGCATGATGCAATCGTCTCGGGCTGCCCTTAAGAGGACCGCTTCGGCTAGTCAGCAACCTCAGACTCAACCTCACCCACCGCAACCCGCTCCTAGCCATTCATCTCCGCCAGCCTGACCTCCTCCTTCTGACCCCTCTCCTACAGCTGGCATCCCTGAACCCCTTTATCCCCCTGGGTCGGTTCCCCCGGGCCTTAACCATCTTGGAGCCGTCCCTCCTAGTCATTATCCCGCTGGTTAGATACCTTTCCTGGCTCCCCCTCCCGAAGTCTATTCGGTCCCTGTCATGGCCACCCTCTCTCTCCCCAACCTGACCCTGGGCATACCCGTCTGGTACCTTGACCCTCCAGCCGCTACCCCACCTGGTCACCCCAAACCATATCTTGCTTTGACACCAGTTCAACTGGTCCCCCTCGCTTCCTCCATTGCCACCATGCCCCCAGCACCTCCTCAGAACCCTGCCCCTGTGGTGAAAACTCCAGGAAAGAAAGGCAAAGCTCGCAAGGGGGCATCCAAAGACAAGGCCACCCCGACTGACCCGGCTCCTCCTCCACCTGCAAAGCCTTGTGCCTTATGTGATGTCATCGGTCACGCCACCCATACTTGTCCTGAATTGCCCCGTATTCAACCCATGGTTAAAGTCGCGTTCCCTGAGTCTACGGTCCCTGACCCCTCTATTCTGTCCTTGTCCGTAACCAAGCACCCCAAGATTATTCGCACCAACAAACCCTGTGCTTTGTGCGGTATCCATGGCCATTACTCCCACCATTGTCCTCACATGACGCATTACCGCGCCTCTTTAGAGGTAATTCGAGAGTATGAGGTTGAACAAAATCAGTCTGCCTCTCCCATACTTGCGCAGTATGCTTCAGGTCAGCTTGAGGATCCCCCCGCTCCCATTGACATCCCCCCCCTAATGTCCAGATGGCGGAGTCTACTACCACCATTCTCTACCTATCATCCTCTATGAGACCCTTGGAGATCGTTCCCTTTGAATCCTCCCCTATTGTTTCGCTCGATCCCCCTTCAGCGACCACCCTGGGCTCAACATCATTTGACCATTTGTTTATCTGTTCCTCTGTCATCCCCCATGACGATCCGTATGTTAGCCTCCCCTCCTATACAGATGATCTAGGTAGCTTTGCTGCGTCATTTGGTTTCCCTTCCACTCGTCATCCCCTCTTTTCCCGTCAAGATACCCCCTTGGAAACCTTTTTCACCCATGACCTCATCCTTCCTGCCCATACACGGGATAACCCCACCCGTATCTATGTTGACCTCCGCAGCCCGAGTCCCAGCCATACCTCCTATAGCCCTCATATACCACCATCTAGTTTGTATATGTGTCATAGCCATCCTGCCCATCACACTCCCTCCCGTAGTTGCCGCTCGATGTTTACTATACACTCACGCTGTCGTCATTGTTCCCCCTCCCCCCATTTCTTGTCTTGTGACACTACTCCGCAGGACCTCCCGTCCCCACCCTATATCGGTTACGCCGATGGTGCAAGTCGTTACTCCCGGAATCTAGCCTCAGTAGGGTGGGCCATTTTCACCCCCTTGCATACCCTTGTTCTCGCAAACGGGGTCTGCATTGGTACTGCCACCAATAATCAGGCCGAATATGATGCAGTGCATGGTCTTTTAGCCGATGCCCTCTCTCATCGCATCCTCCATCTGCCTGTTCGTTTAGATTCCCTAATTCTTGTCATGTAACTAAATGGTGTCTACTGTGTGCATAACCCTGTGCTGTTTAGACGATATTTACGAGTGAAACTCTTGATACGTGAATTTGAAACCATAACTTTCAACCATGTACCACGAGAACAAAATCACTATGTAGATAGCATTGCAAACCATGTTCTAGATTGGCATTTATCACACGCATTTTATACAAGACAATAACATTCATAATCATTGAAAAAGATGCATATCCATAATATGTGTCGCAAAACAAGTGTTTAGAGTCCATCTACTCTGATACATATGACATGCCCATAGCATGTTACAAAAAACTAAAAACTGGGGGCACCACCTGTCCCTACATACACACTAGGGGGCACCACCTGTCCCACACCTAATCACTATCTGGCGGATCCCGAGCCAATGGCTCTGCTCCTGCAGCTTGTACATCACTAATCCCCTGACCGGCCATCGCCATGCGCCGCATGACACCCCGCCATTCCGAGGGTAGACCAATACACGGCTCTATGTACTGGTCGTCTAAGTCTTGCCACCCGCGCTCTGAAACACTGGTCAGCAACCTCTCGCATCTACGGTGGATGTCCTCTAGGAGGGAGGCCACATCCTCATTATGTGCCGCTCTCGATCCACTGGGGCCTGCAGCTCCTAACGCTATCAGTCGTCCCATATATCCAGCCGGTTTTACCGGAGCTATATCTGCATACAAAAAGTACATGAATCAGTACCCTATCTACTGTTCAATAAATTTAACATGCCCAAAAAAGAGTAGTCACTTGTCACTTACCATCGGGTCCCCATACTCGACCAGGCGGAAGTGGTAGGTCCGGATCCCCACAATAACTCATCCCACTATAGGGATAGTCATCTATGTATAACGACATCTGATCCCAATGGGCAAAGAACTCAGGTTGAAACACTCGTCCGACCACCCCTCCTCCTCCTCTGCACAGTAGTCGCCCCCACCGGCGCATCCTGGGCTCTCTCGGGTCCCCATCTGGGAGCTGTATACGAGGTCTTAAGGTCGGGATCTTCTCAAAAAAGAAGGAGCACAACAAAGTCCCATACGAGCAATCATGGTTCACTTGCCGCTTTCAAAGCGACAACTATCTTTTTAACGACACCAACATCATTTGGGCCCACCCATAGTAGGTCCCACTCAACACACTCTCCACAATCATCATCTGCCCCCCAGTGATGTGATGGAGCACCTGGTCGCCCAAGATCCGCAGCACCGCTGCGACCACTGCACGGGTCTCTAATCTCTCTAGGTCCCCGATCGGTATCCAAGTCCCTTTGACTTGGAGACCCGGTTGACAATGTCGCTCCACAAACTCCATGATGTTCCGCCCCCGCGGTAACACTGGTTGCGTATTTCCCACCATCCCAAGTGGCAGGAGACCAGTCAGGAAATACAGATCCTGGACTGTCAATTCGATCCTGTGCCCCTGCACTACAAATACCTCATGATCTGGATCCCAATAACTGACAATCCGGCCAACAAGGGCTCCCCTGCTCTCATCAAAGGGTTCTCCAAAAACTCCAAAACCCCAAATCTGGCCAATACACGATGGACACCCTGATCTGCCTGGATCTCTGACCGTAATGTACCCAGGTCTCTCTCTCTCCAGTTGACCCGTATATCTGCCATATCTGCACAAACACATCATCTTTGTCAGTATACAGATAGGAAACATTGTAACCAATCACAAAAACCCAAATCTCAGCCCTAAAATAGCACTGAAATCTCCTTCATCCTCCAGGTCGCACTTTTTTTCCCAATCCTGGGACAGGTCACATTTTTTGGCTCAAAACCTACTTCCCAGGTCCAGTTTTTGACCCAAAAAGTGCGACCCGGCCGAAGAGGTGAAAGAGGGTTTGTTCCTGAGATTCTGGGCCCTAATCTGAACTTTCAATCCATCAAAATGAAAGAGTAAGGTTAGGCCTCTTACCTGCAACTGACGGATCTCGATTCCAACGGTCGGTTTGTCTGCTACGCTCGCCGCAAGATTTAGGGCCTTCTCTCCTCTCTACATTCACCACAGCAACACTAGCAAATGAGTGAATTTGGAGGGAAAACTGCCTTATTAAAAGAGAACCCTTGTTTTTTCTTTCGCCTGTTGTGACCACACCGTAACTCCATTTGACAAACCATTTGCACCATTGGAAAGCTCTCACCGAGCCCTCAAATGGGTATCTGTTAGTTTTTTGTGATTTGACACTTCACCACGACACATTTTGTCCAAGATGGGTCACTTCACCTCCCCCCCAAAATCGAATTTCCTCACTTACAACACTTGTACTTGGGGCACCACGTTGCCTCCATACTTGTCTTTGTTAGTGTCGATTTTCGTCATGAGATACCATCTTGTACTCATGTTTTCATGGTCCCCCACGGGACCTTTACTGTGTGGCAGCACCATCGAGTCGCCCTTTTTTAGAGCATCCAAGTTGAGTCATCATCGCCTTCCTGGAGTCTATCCCGAGTCCCTTTGTACCCCGCTATAGTCCTCCCTCCTTCATTGCTTGGTCTCTCTCTTGCGTCGCACATTATGGCCTTCAGTCCCACTGTCCCCTATCCCTTATGATATTGTGTCAGTCGCTGCCATGTCATTCATGCCCTTTATGCTCTAGCAAGGGAAGTCGTCCATTTGCTACTCAGTCCCCTCCATTCCATCCTCCATTCCATCATCATCACTGGTATTAGTCTGTCTGTCGCTCTACGATTTTCTCTCGTGCCTTAGTTGAGGATCCCTCATTGCCTCACCTATGGCAGACCTCCTTCTGTCGACATCAGCTCCTTCATTCCAGAAGACAGGTCTAGAGTACGGTGTACCTTGGTTCCAGCTTCCACTCTTGTTTGGTGCCTCGGATCAGGCAAAGGAATCTCTCATTTCCCTTTGACTTGATTGTTTCTCCACTCCAGCTCCTTTCAGCATGATCGAGATCCGTATGCTTGATGGTCCAGTGATGCAGCAACAGCTATTGGTGTTGCCCGGGTGTGTGTGAGATGTCTCAACCCTCATGAGGGGGTGGCCCTGCAGGTAGCCCCCCACATGCCCGGATGACCTCTTCATTGCAGCCTTCGATGCAGCTCCATATATTTGATGATGTCGGCCTTAGCCGCTTGCAGCGCCTCTTTTGCATGTATCATTCAGATTGTGTGAGCCCTTCCCCGCTTGTAGGGGCCATTTGGGTTATATTTGTATCTCATGTACTCAAATATTATTGAATAAGTCCTGGCTGTTATCCCAGGCACAACATGTATATGGGATCCCTCATTGTATTTCTATCTGGCTCATGATTATGCCGGCTGTACTTTATGGTTCGGTCCCTTGTTTACTGGACACACTATTCTTTTGTACTTTGTCTCGGCGGGCATAGGTATGCCTCCCCCGCCGCCTTTAGCACAGGTACCCTCTCATAAAAAGAGACTTGTTGCACCTGCAAGTCTCGTCTCCTCAGGGTCTAGTTCTTCAACACATTAGTCTACCTTACATTTCTCTCTCTGACTTCCCTTTTTGATGTCTGGTGATTGAGTTCTTACAACGTACTTCGGTCATACGATTTGCTCCTAACAGTCGCATGCTGGGGGACAATCTATTACACCATGTTTTGGTCATCTAACCTACTATCATTAGATGGACCCAAGTACACCATGTAAGACCAATTTTACCCTAAGTAAAATTGCTTTCACTATGTAAAATAACTTAATAAAACACATTTATTAGGTTGTTTATGGTCTAAACAGGAAACCCCAAAAGGAAATATTAAACAAACCTATATTTGTTTTATTTTCCTGGTCATGTTTAACCCAAAACAAAGAAATTAATTAGATAAATATTTATTTATCTTATTATTTTCTAGGAATAATTATTTAAATCTTATTTAAATAATATTCCTTATTAAATATGACTAAATCACCCATAAATAATTAAATAAATCATTATTTATTTGATTATCTTTCAACCACTTCCTTAAAATGATAAATAAATCATTTATTTATTTATTATTCACAAATAAAGGGATTTGACCCAAGTCAAATATTTTTTCCCTCCAACAAATATAATAAAATATTCCATAAAAGGTGGATCTAGATTTGGTTAATGTTATTTTAATCATGCACCAAGATATAGAATGACCCAATATTTTGTTATAAATAGGAGGGTTTCTCCTACCATTCTTCACCTTTTGTTGCCTATTAGATCACTCTGGATCTATACTCTTGGTCCGACTTTGAGCCATTATCATTGTCATATTTTCCATTATTTGCTGTGTGAGCTCCCTTTGAGTTCTATCTTTGTCTGGGTTTTCTACACCAACAGGAGAGAGAAATGCTAGATCCGAAGTGCTGAGGACTTCCAAGAACCCATCCCATTGAGGAGAATTGGAAACACCTTCTTGTTTTCCTCCCAGGTGCCCTTAATACAAAAATTCTTTCAAAAAATATTGTTGTTGTCTTGTCTATTGGATGTATGGAGCAAAACCTTATTTTTACTGCTTAATGTCTCTTTATGCATAGATCTGGTTTTTTGCAACACTTGTCTTGATCAACTAACTGCAGATCTGAAGATATTGGCAGCCATATTTGATGTTAGGGTTATAAGTTATGCGTAGCTAAAGTGGTCTTTTTTCGTACACTTCGACAAAAGATTCATACTAACAACTAATGTATCTCCACTATCATTAATAACATCTTCAACATAATCCAGTAAGTTTACTGTTTTTATTTCATTTTCCCAGCTTTCATAATTCATACCTGAAAAATATGGTAAATCTGGCATTAACCATTTAATAATCTCACCAAATTCCAAATCTGCACCTTGATCAATAGCTGGTCCATCACCATCAACCTGAAACAAATCACAAAATTTTGCAACACAATATTTTTCACTTCTCTGTTGATGCTCTCTCCTGAATTTTCTTCGAGACTCTTTCAATTTACTTTGATGATCCATTTTCTCCTTGTATTTTCTCCCTTGCAAGAACACTTTTCCCACTGCAGTGTTAACCCACACAGGCACCACGACTCCTCACGCTCCTCCTGTCTAAGGGCTAAGACAACACCGAAGCTTCAATGGATTCAATCGGTAGCCATGTTGACACTTCTAGCAATGATGGCATCCAATGCAGGCAATTGTACTCTGCATCTCAAGGATAGCACCGACGTCTTGCTCAATCATAGCGATCAGATGAGATCTGATCCACTCTCTCTAAATTCGCAACTCCGCCCAATTAGGGACCAAGTTCTGCCACCGACAGAAATGATTATGTGTCGATTAAAAAAATTGTATTGGAATTCTTTCGACTGCTGTTGAAGCTTACAAACAACAACCCCTTTGCTGGCGACAATGCCACTTAACTTAACATAGAGGGCTATCTCAATGCATATGCTTGTCAGACATGTACTTCATGGGCTGGAGATATTTTGATCTCATGCATTAGCGCATCAAAGCTCTGATCCGAAGTCCCACGACCTTAAAAAACAGCACATCCAACACCGCTTTATGTCGGGTTCACCAGGACTCCTACCAATTTCACAACCGACTCGTCCTCCTTCAGCAATGATACTTTACACACAATATTTCAAATGACATTAATTGAATGTTGTCTCTCACGCCCTTAGCAAACAGCTCCTGAAAAAATGGTCACTCGGCCTTCTCACGGCCTCTTGAAGCAGCAAATCGACGTTGATTGATGTTCCCAGTAGCCAGCAATGCAGATCTCAGCAAGACGGGCGGGTGTCCATGAGCGACGGTGAAGAGTTACTGATCACCACAGCAATTACGACTTCCTGAAACGAACAAATCAACTTTGATCTGTTGCAATTTTTCACCCTCGCCTCCTCTAATAACCTCTGCTCAATTGCATAGCAAGCTCCAATGGTGTCACTAATTACATATATGCGAAATTTCTGTTCTTATAAATAAACGGTGTCATGTTATTGCTACCGCATCCGAGGACTGAGATCCAGAAACGGTTGGAAGCGCACTATGTTTCACGGGCTTCACTGTTCTCGTGGATTCTTTCTTGCATCCATTATGCTTATCTGATGTGATACGAAAGAAACAAAGGAGGGCATTGTCTGATAGTCGATACAGTGGGTAAAAAATGTAGGGCGTGTGCCTGAACATGACCGAATGTAGCCGCAGATCGACCAATTCCCAAATTCTTCATGACCTTCATGGCTTGGTCCTTCACGACCACGTTGCTGCTACTGTAGAAATCCTTCACGGCCTTCACGTAGATGATGATGGCCCTCACCACAATGCAGATCTCAGCCTTGCCTCCCCAAATTTTTGCACAACCACCAATACTTGTCCTCCCATGAGAAGGCACCGCCACCAAGCTTCCACTACACTCGGATCACAACAATCACAGTCTGCTCCATTTCTTAATAGTGCTCGACCTTCACAGCCTCAAACTTCACGCTTACAGAATTCACTACTCACGGGGATTGTGGGTTTGTCCCCTACCACAGAGCACCAAGTGTAACAGAATGACAGTCAACAAGGATGATCTACGCAACACTCTTACCATGAACATAAGCTCACCGCACCAGTGGCAAATTCGCCTTCATGGCCCCCACACAGACTCTCGACCTCACGTTTCCTCTACAGGTCAAATCAACCACGGCTTCCAATTGCAAATTCACCTTCACGACCTCCACACCTTCACGGCCTTCACGCAGCCTCCAATAACAAGGGATAGTGCCTCCCTGCAGGTTAATGTTTTCATGTAAACAACACAGGTGTGTGTTGGCTTCCACGTCCTCCACGGATCAGCAGGAACAACACTCCACTTCAAAGCAACGCTCCTCACACAGGCTCTTGGCCTCCCAACGCACAGGTCTTTGATCTTGTGCGCTCTGATACCATGATAAAATCAATGAAATGGCTCTCCAGGTGAGAACCTGGAGAGTGTAGAAACACACTCACAATCTAATATATTCAATCAAGAGAACATCCTAGTACATATAGGCTTTCTCACAATCAGGTAGTTTTAACCACTCCCTGAATATTAGGATCTGAGATCTAGAATTAGAATCTCAATCCTATCCTAACTGAACTTTCTCCATTAATTCTAACACACTTAATATGTTGAAATAATAACCAAATATTATATACTAATATTATAAATACATCATTTAATTAATAATATAAAAACATAATATTATCATTGCAACAAAATAATTATAAATCAAAATAATAACTTTATAAACATGAAATTGAATTAAATGAAATAACATTATTATGAAAAAAAAAAAACATGTTAAGTGTGGACAAGACCACATAACACTTAAATTCAATTTGGTAATAAAAAAGACAAAGTGTTGAAGCTTGTCTAAAGAGTTTTCATTAAGTAATATCACTTAAATTCAATTTGGTAATAAAAAAGACAAAGTGTTGAAGCTTGTCTAAAGAGGTTTCATTAAGTAATATTTAAAATGATTGAAGCACCTATATAATAGTAAGATATGTGGTTGTATATCTGATGAATTTAATGCTTTGCAAATAATTGTTAGTTTGGATCATAATATCTACTCATACTTATTTATTAAAAATTTCAAAATTAAGATAATATATTTTTGGAAAATATAATTTTAAACATAACATCTTTTTTTATCAATTTTAATATACATAAAAATTTCTAATAACTATTAGATAAACTTGCATCTTCTCATTTACTAAATAATATATCCCTATACCACATTAATACTTAAAATGTTTCAAAACATATATAGAGAATAATACCAAATGAAGAGAAAGCTTAGTTGCCATGTGATTAGTCAATATGAAATTTGTAAACACAACTCATGCTTTAATTTATGAAAAAATATAATTTTAAATCGTAAACACAACTCATGCTTTAATTTATGAAAAAATATAATTTTAAATCACATTGTATAGGTGATTGACATTTTTGTTAATTTTTCAAAAGTACTTGATTAACTTAAAAATAATCAAAAGGATAGTTTGGTTGGCATATGAGTGGAGATGTTGATACAATATTTTTTTTTTTTTTTCATTTAGGAACAACATCAGGTTAGCTTCTAAATAGAGATATTGATTTTTATTTTGTGTATATTTTCAATATAATATATAAAAATTACAAAGTTTAAATTATAAAGTTTTTTTTTAAGTAAATTCAAATTATAAAATTTTTCCCAATTTCTAATTCTAATGCAATATATAAAATACACAAATCCAAGTAAATAAACACACTTACTTAAATCTAAGTTACCAAAAATAGTTTTAATGTAATATATAGAAAATAAATATCCTAGTTATAAAATACTGTTAAGTCCATGTTTCCCCGAACTCCCTCGTTTATAGTTTCAATGCAATAAATAGAAAATAAAAATCTAAATTAAAAAACTCGCTCGGTTAAATCAAAGTTACAAAGCACTCCTGGGTTTATAGTTCCAATGCAATAAATAGAAGATACATGTTTAGAGTTAAAAAACAGGGGTGGGTAAGTCAAGTTACAAATAACTCTTTAGTTTGGAAATTTGTAATTCCAATGAAATATATTGAAAATATAAATTTAAATTAGAGAACACTTTCAAGCAAGTCCATGTAACAAAGTATTTTCTGGTTTGTAGTTTTAATGCAATACATAGAAAATACATGTCTTTATAAAGCATTCTTGAGTAAGTCAAGTTACAAAGCATTCCTTGGTTTGGTTTGTAGTTGCAATGAAATACATTTAAAAAAATATATATAATACATGTCCCAAGTTAAAAAACACTCTGGGTAAGTGCATTCTTGAGTAAGTCTAAGTTACAAAGCATTTCTTGATTTGTAGTTGCGAAATAATTAAAAATAAAAATAAAAAATACAATACATGTCCCAAGTACGTACAAAGAATTCTTTAATTTGTAATTCCAATAAAATATATTTAAAATATATGTCCGTTTTACAAAACTCTTTTAATAAGTCCAAGTTACAAAGCACACAGAGCACTCCCTTAATTCTTCTAGTAAATCCAAATTACAAAATGCTCCCTTATTTGTAATCTTATATTAAATAATAAAAATAAAAATAAAAATAAAAATGTGCCAAATTATAAAATATTTTAAAACTATTCTTTATCATAAAAACACTTTTTAAATTGTAATTTCAATACAATACTTTTTAAATTATAATTCCAATACAATACAATACATAAAGAATACATATCCAACTTCAAATCACTCTTTAGTTTGTAGTTCCAATGCAATACATTCCAATAAGTCTAAATTAGATTGCACCGGTATGTGAATGGAGATATTGAGTTCATTGTTGTCTCTTTTAGGGTTACAATGCAACACAAGTTAAAAGACTGAAAATAACAATTGAATAAGTGTGTTATTAATATTTTTACAAGTTAAGAAATAAGTATATAGTTTGTATTGAAATATAATTTTATATAAATTAAATTTGTTTAATTTTAAATTTATTCTATGCGGAGAGATTAAGTATGTAAAAACCAGTTTTATATTATAAAAAATGGAAAAAATATATTTTATTATATTTGATTTTTTTATTAACATGATAGATCCAGTTATTTAATTTAAATATTTAATTATAAAATATTACCTAATCGTTAATTGACCATCTCAGTATATAAATTATAAAAAATAATTTGTAGATGATAAAAGCGTTGTAGTTAAATATACAGACCATTTGAATTCCAAAGCTGCTTCCCTATGTGTTTTGTTTAGTTTGTGTGTGGCTTGTTTTATAATCAGCTTATTTTTTGAGCTGGCTTCTCATTTTCTTCTTAGTTTCATCATTAACATAGGGAACATGTCTCTTGCGCAGGGATTAAATGATAGCCTTGCTTGACAGATCAATCATTGTATTTTGTGAAGATATGTATTAAAAATATTGTATTCTGTGTAAGAAATTCTTTTGGTGAAAATCACATGTAGAGAATTTTTACCGACGCGTTTCTGTAAAAATATGAATTTAATTTTAAATCGTATAAATGCACAGTAATAAGAACTATAATAACAGTGTTATTGAATAATTATTAACATACCCTTCAAATCTATTAAAAAAAAGATAACCACCTCCATTTTGTATAAATTTGGCAACCAGTCTATATATTATAAACAACTTTTGGCATATGAATAACAATTTGCTCTAGTTTTCTCAGTTCTTCATTCCATTTCATGAAAATACAGGGAGATCTTGAAAGAGAATCAGATCTATGGATTTGGGTATCAGCATGGGATATTCTCTCATCGAGAGTTATTATCAAACCCTTGATGGATCTGACAATGGAAAATTCTATCATAAGAAGAGGGTTGCATCTTTGAGCAAGCATGGAAGGCCTCACCAGTTCAAAAGGGGTGGGGGCAGTGCCAAAAAGGGTCGTCTATACAGAGGTTTTCTAATTGATGACGTTGATCGCTTCAAGTTGGGGTGTTGCAGAAGAATAAGTAAGAGGCCTCATGTCATGTGCAGAGTCAAGGCAGCGTTGAGAAGAATGAATAAGGTAATGTTATCATCAATATAGTTCAGATTCAAAAATGGTATTTTAGGTTTTGCTCTCAGCTTTGACGATGGTAGCTGTCAAGATGATCCACATGCACTGGTACCAGTTGAGCCATACTATGGCTGTATGCAAATCCTTACTTTATTATGTGTTTTTCTTTTCAAATAACTGTTTTGATGTTTTGGGAGTTATGAAATCTGTTAACTGTAAACTCAGAGATCTTGTTTATTTTTGTAAATATTATTGGGACTTACAGAATATATTATCTGTGAACTCTTATGTTTTCGAATGAATTCAATGTTAATAATTTATCAGTGTGGGGCATTGTGAACTCAACTGAACAAATACTCTCAGGTGGCACAACTTCATTAGATTTGGTCTTTGATCCTGTGATTTGAAAGATGAAAATTTCTGAGAATTTTTATGGGTGATAATCACATTGTCAGAGGAACCAGAGGAACCACACTGGATGGTTCAGAATTAGTTTACAAATAAGTTCTGATGTGATAAATTATTAAATAATATATAGAACATAGAAGTCTAAATTCAAAAAAAATATTGTTATGAAGTAGTTTTCAGATGTGATTATTATTAAATAATATATGAATTACAGAAGGCTAAATTCAAAAAGAAAACTGTTATAAAAACTAATTAAAAAAACGGTTATGAAGTAATTTTCTGATAATTTATCTAAATAAATCTAATTATACTACAAATCAACCATATTTATTTTGATTTCCATGTCAATTTTAACATCATTCGAATTAATTCTAATTCAAAATATTTTCAAAATCATTCTGGTTAATCCTATTTCAAAATATTTCCAAAATCCACTGCATCACAGATCTAAACCTCTTAACATTTATGTTCTTCAGATCTAAATAGGCTAACATTCATGTTCTGTATGTATGCTTTGAAGTATTTTTCAAAGAGATCTCACATACAAAGTTGAATGCCAAATGGAATGCTTAATATGAAGAAAGACGATCGATCTACTAAAATGCCGTACTGTTGAGAAGAAGAAGAATAGTTTGTTTTTTATTGAATTACTCAGAAAAGCTAAGGCTATTTTTAAATGGTCTATCTTTTAGATTCCTCGATTTTAGAATGGAGTAGTCTACTCAGGCAACGTTTTAGCCCGGACGGCAGTTTTTTGCCGGAATTCGGGCAACTTAAATTCAAGAAATCAGGTACTTGCAATGTTTGAAATCCATTTTTGAGGTTGGAAATGGATTCAGCACTACCAAAATCCCTTAGGGCACTCAAAATACTTAAGTTTAACAACTGCAAACATGATTCTGATGAAATCTTTGCCGAATTTTTTAAAAATCTTTGCCCGAGTTCGGGCTAAAACGTTGCCTGGAAACGACAGCCCTTTTAGAATTTAGAATCGTTGTGTATAATTCAGAGGTATATATAAAAATTACCGTACCCAACCAGCCATAATCAATTTATTCATTTATGTTTTTGATATTTAAATATGGCTTCAATAATTTGAGTTTATTCATTGTTATTCGAAAGATATCTGGTGTATATTTGATATTTTATTTAATTAAAAGATTGGTCTAGTTTTTTTTATTGTTTTCTAATTCCAGATATCATTGTGCTTATATTATCATTGTAATTATATTAATAAATATTTTTGTAAGTGGTTATAATGAGAGATATCTGGTGTATATTTGATATTTTATTTAATTAAAAGATTGTTCTAGTTTTTTTTATTGTTCTCTAATTCCAGATATCATTGTGCTTATATTATCATTGTAATTATATTAATAAATATTTTTGTAAGAGGTTATAATGATATTGTCTCATATGTGATTCAATAATTAGGTGGGATGGTTTGGTTTGATAGGTTTTGTGTTTTAATCTTAATAGAATTATATATGTCTGTTGTTCTAGGTATTAATTTTCAGTTAAAAAAAAGTAGTTATAATGAAATTGTTTGTCTATTTAATCTAAATGTTATTTGGAATTTTCCTTTAATCTCATGCAATCAGTTTGGGGTTTTGATAAGGTTTATTATAAATTATTTTTAATGATAAGATATGGAGATATAGAGTTTTTAGAATTTTAGGTTTTAGGTTTTTTTGGTTTTGTGATGAATGATATTAAGGTTCCTTGTTTTTTCACTAATGAGATTTAAAGTTAAAGATAAAATGGTTAGAAAGATTAAAGCTAGGTGTTTTTTATTTCAATGTAATTATAGTTACAAATAATAATATGGTTGGGAAAATTAAAGTTAAAAGCAAAAATATAGTTAAAATAGCCATTTTAATAACAAAACAAAATTATATATATATATATATATATATATATATATATATATATATATATATATATATATGTTGAGTGTTTTTAGTTACTTTAAAAAAAAAAAACTCTTTTAAAATATTTTAAGAAATTGAATAAATAATTTTATGAAATTTATGAAAAGACATTAAACATTTTAAAAATAAAATTATATAAATTAAAAAATAAATATTATTTATTATATTATTTTATTTTTTGTTTTTTATTAAATAAAATATATAATTTAATATAACATGATATACAATTATTTTTATTTTTTATATTTAAAAACAAAATAATCTAAAATTCATATAAAATATATATATAATAAATAACTAAAAATCTGCTTAATATACTAAAATCATATTAAATAAATATACTTAATAAACTAAAATAATATTAAATATCAGTATATTAAATATTTATATAATTAATAATAAATACAAACATAACATTATTAATACAACAAAATACTTATAAATTAAAATAATAGATACTTTTAAAGAGTGTATATGAAAAAAGAGAAATAAAATCCAAACATACTAAGTATGGATAAAACCCACATGACATTTAAATTCAATCTAATTAAGAAGAAGACAAGGTATTTGAGTTTTTCCAATTATTTTCATAATTAAGAAGACAAGGTGTTTGAGTTTTTTCAATTATTTTCATTAATTAATATTTAAAATGGTTGATACATAATATGATCATGTAATATCTATTACTGATTTAAAAATAATTTTAATATTAATCATAATATTATTTTTAAACATCTATTCTCATTTATACTAAATATAATAAACATTAACTATTCAAAAAAATTAAAACTCAAATTATATATACCATTTTTGAAAACTAAAATTATATATACCATCAGTTTCAAATTTTGTTTAATTTTTTTTCTTTACAATTTTACTATACATTAATGTGTGTTAAGGATTAACACTAATTACAAATAATTAAATTTTTTAATCAACTAACTAAATAACACGTCCTTATCTTTATACCACAATTACCACTAAATTGTTTTAAAATAAATATTAACTAAATCATTTTAAAATAAATATCAACTGTAATGCCAAATGAACAGCCGGGTAAGTGGGCATGTGATTAATCAATATGGAAGTTGTTACACAACTCCTGGTTTGATTTGCGTACACATATATTTTCTTTTCTTGAGATGTGACTCACATTTATCAAGTGATCAACCTTTGTTATCTGTTTTCAAAAGTATTGGACTCGCGAGAAGTAATAAAGAGGATGGCTACTTCTGAAGTAGTGAAGAGGATGGCTACCGGGTTGGCATATAAGTTAAGATGTTAGATGCAATATTTGTTTCGTTTGTATTGACTATCAACATTAGCTTTGCATGTAAGTGGAGATAGTTGTTGTTTTGTTTGTATTAACTAACAGCATGTAAATGGAGATAGCTGTTTTTGTTTATAATTCCAATACATACATAGAAAATAGTCTAAGTTATAAAATATTTTTCTTGGTTTGTAGTTAGAAAATATTTTTGGGTAATGTCTAAGTTACTAAGCATTACATAATTTCTAATTGCAATCTAATAAATAGAAAATGCATATTTTATGATACAAAATACTTTCTAGTAAATTTAGGTTATAAATTAAGCATTGATTTGTAATTCGAATATAATACATAAAAAAATACATGTTCAAGTTACAAATGCACGTTTAGGTAAATTCAAGTTAGATCACATTTTTAAATGATTGTCTCTAGAAAACTTGTTCAATCTAATATAGAATAGATGTCTTGTCTTATTTTATTATGTAAATATTTTGACTTGGTCAAATTATAAAAAGATAAAAATAAAATAAAATAATCATAATTAATAATTAAACCAACTTAAATTCATCTTAACTTTGTTTGCACTAAGTGTGAGAGACCTTAGAAGTACAAACTTATTTTACAATAAAAAAAGCTTTGATGCCTTTTAACATTTAATAAAACTAAAGTTAAAATGAATTTAAACTAATTGATGCATGAATAAAAATATTAATTTAGTAATTATTTCCATTATAGCTATAAATACAAAACATAGAGAATACAAATTAAAAAATAGATGTATAATTGGTATGAAAAGGAATATATAACAAAGATATAAATAAATAATTGATTTAGATTTTTTTAACTTTATATCTACTTTATATGGAAAGAGATTAATTATTTGAAAGCGAAAAGTTTTTATATTATAAAAATTTTGAAAAATAATTTTGATTTAAATGCTTAGTTTTTTTTTTAATTTTAATTTAAAAAAAAAAAGTTGTTTTTAAATTCATTTAAAAATGTTGTGGTAATTAAATTTGGAAAGAATTTGAATTCCAAAGTTGTTTCGATATGAGTTTTGTTTACTTTGGGGCATGACGTATTTTTTAAGCGAGTTGTTTTTAGTGTGACTTTTTAAAGGCTTTTCCGTTCAACTTTTCCTGTCTAATTTCTCTAAAATCCAGTGGGAATTCATCGTAAGTTTGATAGATAACCTTGCACAATCGAAGTGCTCTAAGGGTCTTTTAGGGTGCTGAATCCATATATATAGTAAAAAAAACACTTTAAATAGCATAAATCAAGATTCAACCTCAAATTATTTTGGCATGGGAAACTCTACTAGAAACTCCAAAAAGTCACACTAAAGACAACTCCTTTTCTAAGGAGCCTTGTGTGAATAGAAGTATCAAAGATTTGTACCACCTTAGTCTAGAAGGCAGCTTTTTGTTGGAATCAGGGAAAATTATTTAGAAAAATCATATTGTTGAACTGTTTGAATGGATTTTTTGTTGGTAGAACTGGATTCGGCACCATCAAAAACCCTTTTGACACCTAAAATCTTGAAGTTTGACAACTCTAATCCAAATTTTCAAAACTTTCTGCTTAAATTTTTCATAATCTTACCGAAATTTCTAAAATATTTTGTAGATTTTTTTAAACTAAATTTCTAAATTATTTTGTAGATATTTTTTATACTGTAGGGATTTCAGTATCATCGGAAAAATGTAACTTGCGCAGGGATTAACTGATTGGCAGACCAGTTATTGGATTATGCGAGGTACGAATTAAAAATGTTGGATTATGTATTAATTTTAAATCGTATTAGTGCAAGTAATAATAGCGATAGTAACAGTGTTACTGATTGATTATTAATACACTTAAATCTAGTATATTAAAAAATACGAACCCTCCATTTTGGATAAGTTTGTTGAGCATGCTGTATCTTGTGACAATCTGAATTACAATTTGCTCCAGTGTGCTCAGTTCTTTAATCCCTCCCATGAAAACACACTGATCTTGTGTCAAATCTGTCGATTTCATTATCATTATGGGATATCCTCTCGTCGAGATTTGTTATCAAATCATTGATGAATTTGACTATGGAAAACCCTCACAAAAGAAAGGGGTTGCAGCTTTGAGCAGGCATGGAAAGCATCCCCAATTCGATTGGGGTGGGGTCAGTGACAAAAGGGGTTTTGTGTACAGAGGGTTTGTAATTGACGATGTTGATCGCTTCAAGTTGGGATGTTGCAGTAGAATAAGTAGGAGGTATCATGTCATGTGCAAGGTCAAGGCAGCGTTGAGAAGAATGAACAAGGCAATGTTATCATTATAGTTCAGATTCAAACATGGTATTTTAGGTTATGCCCTGAACTTTGATGACGGTAGCTATGGAGATGATCCACATGCGTTGGTACCAGTCGAGCCAGACTATGGCTGCAAATCCTTATTTTCGTTTTTAGTTATGAAACCTGTGAGCTGAAAACTTCGAGATCTTGTTTATTTTTGTAAATATTCGCGATCGATATGTGGGAGTTATGAAATCTGTTAGCTGTGAACTCTGTTATATTTTCTAATCAAATGTTTATGATTTATCTGTGTGGGGGGTATTGTGAACTAAATTGAACAAATACTATCAGGCGGGACAACTTCATTAGAATTGGTCTTTGACCCTGTGGTTTGAAAGATGAAAACTTCTACAAATAAGCCACCGAGTAATCTTCAGGTAGTATACTTAGAAAAACTCGAATAGATTTGATCTTTGAACAGATAAGTGTTTTTGCAAACCCTCTGCAAATCCTAGAATTGGTCTTTGACCCTGTGGTTTGAAAGATGAAAACTTTTACAAATAAGCCACCGAGTAATCTTCAGGTAGTATTACTTAGAAAAACCCGAATAGATTTGATCTTTGAACAGATAAGTGTTTTTACAAACCCTCTGCAAATCCTAGAATTGGTCTTTGACCCTGTGGTTTGAAAGATGAAAACTTTTACAAATAAGCCACCGAGTAATCTTCAGGTAGTATTACTTAGAAAAACCCGAATATTTGAACAGATAAGTGTTTTTACAAACCCTCTGCAAATCCAAGCTTGTTGCCATTTATGTTCTTTATTTACTCTGTAAAGTATATTTCAAAGAGATTTCATGTGTATATGGGTCTATTGTGATGGGATACTGTTAAAGCATTCCTAGATGTTAAAGTATCCAGTGTTATTCTTAAACATGACTATAATATAGCCTCATTATTGCTGAACTTACCAAAAAAACAGCTAAACTTACAAAACAAACATTGTTGAACTTCAAAGAAAAAGATTTCATGTGCAATGTTGAATGCGAAATGGATTGCTTCAGATGGACAAAGATGATCTACTTAAAAACCTTACAGTTCAGAAGTCGAAAAAGAATAGTTTGGAAGATTGAATTATTCAGAAATGTTGAACCGAGGTGTAATTTCTACTAACCACAGCGGTACGAACAATAAATGAATACACTGTATCGGTAATATCTCTTTGCCATTTAACCTTTGGTTATTAGAGCAGTCAATGTAGCCAGTGAATGAACCGAGACTCCTAATTGAAGCTCGTTTTTAGTTACCCTTCATGTGTTGTTCTATTTTTGGTTTTTTTGGCGGTTTTTGGTAATGACAGAGCTTCAGGTTACTCTGTTTTATTTCTCCTTTGGTAGTTAGAGCAGTCAATCCAGCCGGTGAATGAACCGAGATTTCTAGATGAAGCTCTTTTTTTAGTCCCTCTGTATCTGCTGTTGTATTTTTGGTTTTTTTTGGCGGTTTTCAATAATGAAATGAATAGAGCTTCAGGTTACTCTGTTTTCTGTTGCAGTGGTTACTCTGTTTTTGTGTGGATAAATAGGAATACTGTAGCATCATTTCAGGCCCCTGCTTCCAATAGAGCAGTCAATGCAACCGGTGAATGAACCGAGACTTCTAGACGAAGTTCGTTTTTTAGTCCCTCTGTATCTGCTGTTGTATTCTTGGTTTTTTGGCGGTTTTCAATAATGAAATGAATAGAGTTTTAGGTTACTTTGTTTTCTGTTGCTGTTGTCACTTTGTTTTTGTGTTGCTGTTTCAGTTTCATGTGTGGATAAATAGGAATGCTGTAGCATCATTTCAGGCCCCTGCTTCCAACACCGTGGTATCAGAGCACAGGGGAGTCATCTGTTGGAGTGGAGCTGTTTAGTGAGGGCCACTGCCATTTTTATTCTCAAATGCCGGTCGTTGTCATTATGGCTGTTTTGAACCTTGGCCAGTGGCCATTACTGGAGAGGCGTGCTACTAGGAGTTGGGCAGTGCACACGTAACAATACGATAAGCTCATCTCTCTTCAACTATACTCTTTGTGCTTTTGCATACTAGGGTTCGAACTCAGAACCTCCCTGAGCACAAAATTGCATAATTCGTGGGGTATGGTTTGTATCTAAGGCATGCCGTGCTACAGAGATCAAGTCTCGCCAATTACATGGTGATGGGAACACAGGTGCTGTGGTTGGTTTGGTAGACCTGCTGCGTGCGTGCCTGTGTAGGGTTTGAGTCTCATGGAGTTTAGAAATGTAGATATTAGATTTGTATGGAACTTGTGGAATGCCTGGGAAATATAGGTTAGTGTGGAACCACTAAGTTTTTTGAAAGCATTGGGGAAGAGCAAGGAAGCTGGTTCTGACACCAGTTTGATTGGTGTTCTTCAATACATTTTTTCTGGCTTTGGAGTAAACCTCAGATTTTGTAGTTGGTTGGGTAGACCTGCTGCGTGTGTAGGGTTTGAGTCTCATGGAGTTTTTTTCGGTTTTGGAGTAAACCTCAGATTTTGTGGTTGGTTGGGTAGACCTGCTGCCTGTGTGCGTGTGTAGGGTTCGAGTCTCATGGAGTTTAGAAATGTAGGTGTTAGATTTGTAAGGAACGTGTGGATTGCTTGGGACCTATAGCTCAAAGTGGAACCACTAAGTTTTTTGAGAGCACTGAGGGATAGCAAGGAAGCTGGTTCTGACAGCAGTTTGATCGACCTTCTTCAACACAGTTTTTTTTGTATTTTTTGTAAACTTCAGATTTTGAGTGCTTAGCTTAAAGTGTGCAGACCGATGGATTCTAGTAGCAATCTGGGACAGCCTCAAGGACCAATTTTGATTGTGGCAAAAATTTTAAAACAACGAAATTTGGTTAATCAAGATGAAAAATTTCCTCCGTTGGGATTGTTAGAATGTATTTGTAAATCTAGATCAAGCTGACATACAGGGTATCTCAATTGCTCAAAGAGCTTAGTTAATTGAAAATAGAGAAGGATTCAAAAGCACTGTGGTTTATTCAACAAGGATTAGAAGAACCATTTTTTTCCAAAAATTGCAGCAGTGACTTATGCCAAGCAGGCATGGGATGTTTTAGAGATTTACTATCAATAAACAAATAAAGTAAAAAAAACAAAGTTGGAGACTCGTAGAAGGAGTTTTGAGGACCTTAATATGAAGTATTCTCAGTCTATTGACCACTTTATGACTCAAGTAATGAATGTGGTAAACTAGTTGAGAATACATGGTGAAGACATAATTGAGCCGATGGTTGTTGAGAAGGTTTTGAGAAGTCTCTAGTGCATTGAAGAATCAAAGAATTTACATAGCTTTCCAGAGTATAACCCATGGGATCCCTGCTAGCCCATGAAACAAGGATAAACAAAAGGATAAACAGGGATGACAAATCTTTGGGGAATGCCTTCAGATCACAAACATCTATCAGCAAAGGGAAAGGAAGGAACATTAAAGGCATGGACAAATATACTAAACCAACTCACAAGAAGATGGTATTGCAAGTTTAGATCAAGGAGATTCGCCTCAACAAAACTCTCAGATCTTAAGGGGGAATGGGAGATGCCATTAGCAAACAAGACGATATCACTGATCTAAAGCTCATGGCTATTACTGTAAAAAGTATGGACATTATGGTAATGAATGTAGGAAAAGGAAGTTAGTCTTAAATAAAAGCAATGCCAATTTATAGAAGTACTTTACAGTTTATGTTTATTATCTGTAATGTTGGGCAAGAGAGTAATAAAGACCTTTGGCTGTTAGATAGTGGTTGTAGTGACAATATGACCGAAGATAGGAACCTTTTTACAAGGCTAGGTAACTTTGTTAAGGCTGGATTTAAATTGGAAGATCGCAATGTTATCAATGATGTTAGTAAGGGGATAATTAGTGTCCTTGGTAAAAATATGTGAAAAGAAAAATACTTTTGATGTCTATTTATTCCAAGGATTAAAGCATAATCATATGAGTTTTGTTCGACTTACCCAAAATGGTTTCAGAGTCAGTTTCAACAACAATACTTGTACAAACTCGATAAATTTTCTAACAAGAGTCTGATTGTTAAGATGCGAATGACCAAGAATAGTATGTATCCGTTGACTATGAAAAGCCATAAAGTAAGCTGTCTAGATGAGTCTTGGTTTTGTCATTTGAGATTTGGTCACTTGTATTTGGAGGACTTGATTTATTGCAGCAAAAACATTTGGTTAAAGGCCTACCAATTATACATAAACTAGCCAGCTCTTATCAGAGTTGTATATTGGCAAAACAATATAGTGACAACTTTCCAACTAGTGCATCTAACCGGGCAAAGGCACCATTGGAGCTGGTGCATATTGATTTGTGTGGCTCCATGCAAACCCAATCTCTTGGAGGGATTTTTCTTTTTACATTCATTGATGATTTCAGTCGGAAGACTTGGGTATACTTCTTGAAAGATAAATCTGAACTTTTAACATGTTTAAAGAGTTTAAAGCCATGGTTGAAAAACAAAGTGATCAATATATTCTTGAGATCTGATCAAGGAGGAAAATATGACTCCAAAGAGTTTACAACATACCGTAAACACTTTGGAATCAAGAGACAATTCACAACCAGGTACACACCATAGAAAAATGATATTGTAGAAAGGAAAAATAGAACAATCATGAACATGGGTAGAAGTTTGTTGAAAGCAAGACGCTTATCCGATGACTGTTGGGGTGGAGCACTTGCTTGTTCAGTATACACTTTGAATACGTCCCCCACAAAGAGTGTCAAAAATAAAGTGCAACAAGAGGCCTGGAGGGGTATGAAGTGCAATGTATCACATTTCAAGGTGTTTGGATGTCTGGCATATGCTCACATACTTGAACAACTAAGAAGAAGCTAGATGTGATCTAAGTGAGAAGAGTATTTTTAGAGGTTATAGTGAGCCGTCCAAGAAATATGGTTTGTACTATCCAATCACAAAAAGTTAATAAACAGAGATGTAGGGTTTGTATTATCCAATCATGAAAAGTTAATAAACAGAGATGTAGAGTTCAAAGAAGCTAAAACTTGGGATGTAAGTGTAGACAAAACTATGACAATTCGAGCAGTAACTCTCTGTGGACAAGTTGATGTAAAAGAGTAGATTAAGCATGTAAAACAAGAAGATGCACAAGCTCAATCATCTGTCCAAGATTTTTCCACAAGGACACCAAGAATTCAAGTTCAACGAGAGTCATCAAGACAAGAAGGGAAACAAACTCCCAGTTCTCATCGTAGCAGTGAATCTAATCCAACAATTGCATCATTGAGATATAGGAAGACAAAGTTTAAAAAATATTTTTGATCAACTTGATGATTTGGATCCGCAGTCAAACATTGCATTGCTTACATGTCAACCAATGTGTTTCAAAGAGGCTGTCAAAGAAGAAAAGAAAATTGGGTCCAAGCCATGAATGAGGAGATGGATTCCATAGAAAATAATAATACATGGATCTAGTCGATTTACCAACAAGTAAGGACAGCATTGGTGTCAAATGGATATACAGGAAAGAAAATATAATATAAAAGGTGAGATTGAGAAGTAGCAAGCAAAGCTGGTTGGAAAAGGCTTTGCACAATAACTAGGTATAGATTATGGAGAAAGATTTGCACCTTGTAGTTAGATTCGCCATTATGTATTAGCATCTTAAAAACAAGTGCCATTTTTTTCAAATGGATGTTAAATCAGTTTTTCTAAATGACATTGTTGAAGAAGAAGTTTATACTGGACAACTACCTGGTTGTTGATGGAAACTTCTGGTAAACTGTGTGTTGTGTTCATTGATATGCCTGACGTTTTGGGTGAACACTTTATGGGTGAATTGTTCACCCAAAACCTTGGACATATCAACGGACACAACACACAGTTTACCAGAAATTTCCATCAACATCAATTCATTGACTATGAAAATCTTCATGCTAAAAAGCCATCTGATTGTAAAATTGAAGGACAAGAAAATAAATTCTACATGTTGAAGAGGGCCAACATTGTATGGGTTGAAGCAAGCTCCCAAAACTTGGTACAACAGAATACATTCTTATTTGGTTGCTAATGGGTTTATCAAAAGCAAGAGTGGACCAAACTTGTATACAAAGTCAAATCAGCACGGACAAATTTTAATAGTTTGTCCTATATCTAGATGACATGATATATACAAGTAACCTTTTACTTGATATTTTTAAAATGAAGAATAAATCGTAAATCAATGATTTGGGTCTGATAAAGTATATTTTTGGGATAGAAGTTGTGTAATCTGAAAAAGGATTTGTTTTAAAAAGGTTCTAAATGATGAATTGCTAGTCAGCAGCCACACCCGTAACAATAGGCACAAAATTAAGCCAGCAAGATGAAGGATCAAGACCTCATGTATCTCACAGCAACAAAGTCAGATATTATATTTGCAATTAGTCTAATTTCAAGAGTCATGGAGTTTCCCAAAGACTCACATTGGCAAGTTGCTAAAAAAAATTCTATGATATATTACAGGGACAACACACTATGACATTATGTATTCATGCACTACTGATGATATTTTAGTCGGTTACACTGATAGTACTGATGATTTTTTAGTCGGTTACGCTGATAGTGACTTTGCATGCTGTGGTGATAACAGAAAAGTATGTCTAGTTATGCGTTTCATTTTGGGTCAGGTCTGATTTCATGGATATTCAAGAAACAGCCCATGTTATCATCTCTACAGCAGAAACAGAGTACGTGTAATCCACTTCTAACAGCCTGTCACACTGTTTGGTTAAGAAGAATATTAATTGATTTGAAGCAACTTTTATATATTGTGATAATAGTTCAATAATTGTTTTGTTAAAGAACTATGTATTACATGTAGTTGGAGTGTTTGAATTGTATTTTTGATAGTGGAAATGAATTCGGCACCATTAAAAACTCTTAGGGCACCCAAAATACTGAATTTTAATAAAAAATTTCAAAAATTTTTGCCAAAAATTTTCACAATCTTACCAGAATTTCTCGGTTATTCTGTGGATTTGTTAGACTATTGCAAGAACAAACATATCAACCTGAGATCCCATTTTATCAAAGAACTAGGACTAATGATGAAATTTGTTTAAAATTTTGTAAGTCCAAAAGACAAATTGGCAGATATCTTCACAAAACCATTAGCTAAGGATAGTTCAGAATTTCAAAGACATAATTTAGGAATTGTAAATGCTGAAGCGTGTAATGGTAAAAATTAAGGGAAAGTGTTGAACGGAGCTGTAATTTCTACCACACATCACTGTACAAAGACTAAATGAATTCACTGTAGCTGTCATATCTCTTCGTCGTTTCTCCTTTGGTAGTTAGAGGGGTCAATGCAGTCAGTGAACGAACCGAGACTTCTTGATGATGCTCGTTTTCTAGTTCCCCTGTATCTATTATTATATTTTGGAGTTGTCTAATGAGACGGAGGAATTGCTCGGATGGTCAAAATTGGCTTGAATCCGGGCCAATTTTTTTTAAGAAATCTTACAGTAACAGTGTTTGAATCATGATTTTGATGGTGAAAATGGATTCAGCACCATCAAAAACCTCTAAAGCACCCTGAATATTAAAGTTTGATGGTTATAAAGTGGATTTACAAAAATCCCTGCCGGATTTTCTTAAAATCTTACCGGAATTTCCATGATTTTCAGAGTGAAAAAGCAGTCTAGTTAAACTACCGCTTATATTTTTGGTTTTCTGGCACTTTTCAATAATGAAGTGAACAGACCTTCAGGTTACCCTGTTTTCTGTTGCTGTGGTTACTCTGTTTTTGTGTTTCTGTTTCTGTTTCTTGTGTGGATAAATGGGAATTCTGTAGCATAGTTTCACGCCCTTCCAACGAGAAAAGCCAAGTTTATTTTAAAAAATATATATATTTTACTTTTTGTGTGTAGACAAATGGGAATGCTTTATCATCGTTTCACGCCTCTACTTCCAACAAGAAAAGGCAAGTTTATTTAAAAAAATTATACATGTCAAGCTCATTTTTCGTTCACATCCTCACGTATTCAGAATAGTTGTATATATGTCACCTGTGTATGTAAAATTTCCCTGCCAAAGCAGCCATAATCAATTTATTCATTTTCCTTATTTTTATGTTGTTTCTTAAATATGGCTTTAATTTATTGTAAATTGATTTTGGTTATTTTTATGTTGTGAGATTTAAATAGAACTTTAATTTATTGTTTTTTATATAGTGAAAATCCAAAAAGAAATCTCAAAAAATCTATCATAACACAATTGTTAAACTAACAATAAATTAATTAATTTGTTTGTTATTACCTGAATACATTGTTTTATTTTAAATATTTAATATATTAAAAAATTGTGTTCAGTTAATTGCTTTAATGTGATAAATCAATCAATCATGGTCTGTGGAAACCATGCCTCCTCTTTCTACTTTGGGGTCATTTTCCTCATTCCAGATATATTATGATTATATTAGCGAACTTTTAGTAAGTGTTTATAAATAAATGGCTTGCCTATTTAATTTATTTAATTCAAAGTGATTTCAGCAAGAAACCCAACCGATAAAGTTTTGGTTGAAATAGTCATAGAGATATTTTTGGTTGTGTCATGAATAATACTAAAGGTGCTTGTCAACTGACTGTGATTCAAAGCTAAGGATATCATGATTGCGAAAGGCTAGCTTAAAGTAATAGACCCAATTGATATAGTTGGGTTGAAATAACCATTTTAATAATGAATTTTGATGGGATTATTTATTTATTTAATTTTAATTTACACGGTTTTTAAATCAATAACCTTTACATATGATTTTCCTTCAAAACTTAAAAAACACTTTCCATCTTCTAAACATTAGGACCATTAATTTAAAAGCAACAAGGTAAAGCAATGTAAATTACTTCTCTCCTGCTTCCGCCAAAAAGAAAACTTTGAATTTATTAAAATATATTGTTGTTAGTGTGTGATATCCACTCAAATAATTTTTTTTCTTCTTCTTATTCTTTTACTTTTTATTCTAACTAACTTGATATTAGTAATTTTCCTCGTTTAACATTATTTTAGAAATACCATGTACCATTAAAAATATTTTATTAAACAATTTAATACAAATATATTGACCCTTAATCTTGCTCATTTAATTGCATGGTATGGTCGAATTTACATTGCTATAATATCACGGATTTGCAAATGTTTACTATGTATTTATTTCACATCCAACTTGAATAGTGGATATGTTAGCCACTGTAATAGTTTTCATCAGCATTAGGGTTGATTACAATCTGGTTATATATATATATATATATGGATATGGTTCGCTTTCATATGTGTGAAGTTTATTGTTTAATTAATCGACATAAATATGAAGGTACTCCTATCTTATCTATGCTCAGATTTTTCGTGATTTTATGCAAACTTTGGGTCTGGCACTTGCCATAGTCTATGTCGTTGGATCTTCTGCTCTTAGATCGGCGATTGTGAGGAGATTTAGGTTGGGTAAGGGCATTGACCTACCCCTCAACCCTAACCGTCTGTCATTTGTGTTTTCGAAAAACTATGAGAGTGCTCCAAGCTCTGCTGCTCTGGAACTCAAGTGTCGTCATCACTCTGCTTACAATGCTAGGTCGAAATGATCTCCAAGTTCATTCAACCACCCTCCTTCGACTCCCAACACATTGTAGGTATCAATAAGTTGTTTATTCTTCTACCACAAATTACTGGGTGTCTTACTGGCAGTTTTCTCATTTTTTCTTTAAGTTTTTTGTTAATGGTTAGGGTTTAAATTATGTGTACAATCCTCTGGGCTACAACTTGAATATATCGTTGATTTTTATGTTCATGCTAATTGTTTTAGCAGAATGCTTGGTGAGCTCTTCAAACCTCCACGATATAGGTGCAATACAAGGGTTTTCTACCTCCCTCTGCTAGAGAATCAAACTGTCAGTCTCCGACACAGTTTATACATGTGAGTTGCACTTTTTTCGAATCGTTATGTACAACAAGGGTTTATTTACAGTGTTTGCATTGTTGAAAATCCAGACTGACACTCTTTATTTTCCTCGTTTTCCAGATCTTCAGCACCGAACCCTGCCTCTAAACTAAGGTATGCTTTTCAAGTTTGAGTTGTGTCGAATTTATTGTAGTCTTGGTTTATTACTCAGGATTACCTTGCAAACCCTGGCCCCATTATTTTTTTTGTTCCTTCAGGTATTTGCAAACCACGTGCCTTATGAATGTGTGGCGTTGTCCTTCATGTGGACTCTGTCTCGCGACTGATGGCTTCCATCACTTCCTTGTTTTAGGTACCGTTGGTCTCTCAGATGGTTTAATTAATGAAGCCCTTCAGTCTTCTGGTACAAACCCTAAGCTAATAAGGGCATAATAAGCTCATGGCTTACAGTCGAAGCCCTTAAGGCTCTGTTCTTTTTTTTTTGTTTCTTACTCCGTATAAAGAGACTTTCCAGCCTTGAGCTGGCTTGATGTATTAGGTTTCGATATTTCGTAATTTTTCCTACATGCAAATAACTCTAAAGTTGCGCACGTGATGTTATTATTTGACCTTGCATTTGGAATGTTTATCTCAGTTTGGATACTCTCTTAATCTTGTTAATGGAACAATTGGGAATTTCGGCAGAGAGAAATTTTAATGTTGCTTTATATTTTGTTGTGAATTTTTTTTACTCCATTAGCTATATTTTGGAGAATCCTCCACAATATTTGTGTAGTGTTGGATTATGGCAGTAAATGTTTAGTTCTACGTTTCCTTGTGCGCCTGATTATATGTTTATACATGTACCTATATTATTGCACAATGTTCTTATTCTATTTCCCTTTAATGTAATGAACTACGCATGTGTTTCTTTTCTTTTTGAAACTGAATGCTCTGCAGTTATCTTTTATTTCTACAGAGTCTCTTTCATGTATTATTTTTACCCTCGAAGGGTTTGTTGTTAACAATGCCAAACTATTAATTTTATTTAAATTCATAGCAGTCTTTCATTCAATCCATCATTTTCTTGGTAGATAATGTTTTAGTTATTGTTTAGGGATGATGTCCAGACCATCTCTGAATCTGGGTTACTCTATGTAACCCCGTAGTCCGTGTATAGTGATATTACAGAAGAGGGGACGAACTGTACAGTCTGGGGTCCCAACTCTGGACAAACTAACAATCTCCTCCACAATCTGTTCTGGTTTTTACATATAAATATCATGTTTACTTCTTTACGATTTTTTACACTTGTACAATTATCCTTTACTCAATCAATACATTTAATATGATGTATAGAAAATTAAACGGTGTTAAAAATACTGAATTAATAAATTTCCCTTTTACTCCTATATACATTCATTCATTCTTTCTAAAGAAGATAACACACAGATAGGTTCTACTGTTTTCAATTTTCTCAGTTACAGAAATAACAATTTATCTAACTAGAAATTACAGTAAGATTCACATCTTTCTTAACACCATGTTAAGTTACTTATCTCACTTTAGTATGCTGATGATAGCTTCCCAACTATGAGAGAGGCAATTATGTCCTCAACTCCCCCTGTGCTCCGCACCAAAGTAGGACTTAGATATCAGTATTTCTGGAGTAGACCTCAAGACCCTTGGTCTAGTATTCTCTTCCAGATTCAAGTTGCAAAGTTTCCACTGGTTCCAACCAGGTCTAGATTTACACTCACCTTCAAGCCTCCTAGCTCTCTTCTTACTTCACAAAACCCCTTTTTCTCACTGTGATTTTTTATTTATCCTCAGAGAAAAAGGTAACTGACTTTCAACTGCTTTGCCCAACTACTCTAGAATCTTGGAATACTTTATCATCAGTTTTATGAAAACCATTCCATAAATAATTCTTTATTCAAAGAAGAAATAAATCATGTTCATTACTAGATTAACTTTACTTGTTAATCCCATAAAAAAATTAAATGCATAATTCATTTTTAAAAGAAAAAGAAATAATTTAAGGATTAAATCTCGATGTTACATCTTCCCCCACTGGAAGTAAACACCGTCCTTGGTGTTCTATTCCACATCACCAAATAGTTCTAGGTATGCCTCACACAAATCCTTCGACTTCCCATGTAGCCTCCTTCGGGCCAAAGTGTTTCTATTGCACTTTAACTTAGGTGATGGCTCGTCTCCGGAGTGTTATTTCTCTCAGTTCGAGAATACACTGAGGTTATACCAAAAATTCGTTGTCCGGTTCGACCTACAACTAACAAAGGCTTATGTTAGTTAATATAATAGTGATCTCTTTTGGAGGTCTAGTACTCAATCTTATTCCTACATGAATATTTTGCCAATGTATTACATGCCTCGGATTTTGCACATATCATTTTAGTATTCATACATGAAACACATTGTGCACCCGAATGTGAATTGGTAATGCTAATCGATAAGCCACCGATCCTACTCTTTCCAAGATCTGGAAAGGTCAACAGAACTTGAGAGCCAACTTGGCACACAAACTCCACCTTAAGGTGCTTTTCTTGGGCCTAATTCTCACATACACATGATCCCCCACTTCAAACTCCCGATATGTTCCTGTTTTGTCCCCATAAACCTTCTGCCGATCTTGAGCAACTTTTAGATTATGTTGAATCTTCTTTACTTCTTGCTCCATTTTAGCCAACATCTCCAGACCAAGCATTAATTTGGTTTCTGGACTGCTTCAGTTAATGGGCGTTCGACACTGTCTCCCGTATAAGGCCTCAAAGGGACTCATCTTAAGAGACTCTTGATATCCATTATTATATCCGAATTTTACTAGATGTAGATATCCTTCCCACTTTGTGGGTTGTTGCATTACATGCATGTGGTGAGCCCTGATATTGCACCAAGAGTGTTGCAATTCCCAAGAGCTATCCTACTTTACTTTATCAACTCAGGGTTCGTACAAACTTGGAGGTGACAGTGCTATATACACAGTAGATGCATTCTACTCATGTCATCCTCTTCTGCTCTATGAAAAGGGTGCTACTTGTAGGGTTTCTCTATGAAGTCTGTCACACTGCAATAAAACTAAAATAAATTGCAGACAAGAAATGACAGAAAGGAAACTAAATTAAATTGCTGAAAGAAATGACAGGAAAAGAAACTAATTTAACTTACTAGAAAATAAACTAATTTAAATTTAAGAAAGGAAATGACGGAAATGAAACTAATTTAACTTGCTGAAAAGAAATTACAGAAAAGAAACTAATTTAAATTACATAAAGGAAATGATGGAAAGGGAACTGATTTAACTTGCTGAAAATAAATGGCAGTAATGAAACTAATTTAAACTACACTTAACTTGGCTAATCGGCTAAACACACCCTACTTATTTTATGCTCTATCTATCATGTTTCTATCCATGCAACTATCCATGACTTAATTCTAATTGAAAATGTGTTGATTGCAGTATGGAGGGAAAGGGGGTAAAGGTGCTAATGGAGAACTTAACCACTTGGAACAAGGCTTAGAGGTGGAAAGAGGGGTTTAGAATTTATTAAAACTTATTATGCCATAAACATGCTTTGGAGAGGGAGGCATTTAAAAGTGTGTTGGTGGAGTTGTAAGAGGGGGGTGGCAATGCGATATGCGATATTGCAATATCACAATGCTGGTGGGGAAGTGGAAGTGTTGTTTGGGAGCGAGAGCGAAATGCGAAATGCGATGGAATAGAAATTGCGAAATGCGAAATGCGATGGGATAGAAACTGTGAAATGCAAAATGCGATATGTCAGATCATGTGGCGGTATGACAGGTGGCAGAGTGCTTTAATCATATCGCAATCGACGGAAAGGAGCGGTAAGTAATAACATAGGCCAACAAGAATTACGAATTGCGATAAAGAGATAGGATTTTTATTAAAAGAAAAAGGCGGAGTAAGGTTCTTTCAAATCTTTTTAATCATAAAAATGAAGAGCGGAAAGAGAAAGGAGGTGAAAGATATCACAATTGGTGATGGGAGTGGGGAAATGTTAATGGAGAGCAGATGGAGATTGCGAAATGCAATTGTGAAAAGGAATTGTAGTAAGTGTTAAAGGGAAAATGGTAAGGTCGATTTCTAAAGGATTTTCCACTATTTTCGTTAATAATCGGCAAAAGGTAAGGTAAAGATGAAAATTGTGAAATAGCTACATAACAACAAAGAAAGGGGAGAAGAGATCCCGCGAGATGTGAAGTGCGATAAGTGGGAGTTTTGAGGAGAAAGGTGAAGGTCAAACTTTTAATGGTTTTTGTGAATAAAAAGGGCGCGACAGCTGTTAAGGAGAGGAGGAGGGAAATGAAGGTGCAACAACAATGTTCAGACGTGAAAAAAAAGCTGGAAAATGAAGCAGGATGACATGATGAACTTATCTGGGACTATCGATACTTATTCCTGCAATAAAACCTGTTGATTCATGAAAAAAAACAAACAAAATGCATGATAAAAACAGTGAGCATAAAGAAGTTTTTTTGGCCTGTGGGGAGGTCAACCCTGCTCGAACTCTATTGACAGAGATGAGAAGGGAAGGCTTGACCACAACTTTTGGATTTTTCCTCTACTCTATTACTCTTGTAAGAAAATGAATAAATACAACAACAAACTGAAAGAAAAAACTAAACAACAATGAAACTATCGAAAGCAGAACTAACTAAATGACAGAAATAAAACTAGCTAAATGAAAGAAAAGAAAGAATGTAAACAACAGAGAAGCTAAGACACATGGGTTGGAGCCTAACCCATGAGCCCAGCTCTCTGGAACTAAATCCGTAAAATGGAGTCTGTCTGCTCATTTCAGGAAGAGAATAGCTTCGTTACATTTCTGAAAGTTTAATCATTGAGTACAATAATAAAAAGTTTAATAGCTTGCAGCAAAAGTTTTGAATGGAATCGAATCCTTCCTAGCCCTAACTCTGCTCTATTTATTCTACAGGGAAGCTATCAACAACGCCCTAGAAAATAGTGATTGAGTCCACTTTGACTCTAAGTAAACCATAGATTGAGTGCACTTTGGTCTTCAAGTTGCTTGACTGCCTTTGATAGTTAAGGAGGGTGGACAACCCTCTCGAATTTATCCAAGATTTCTCAATAATTTCCTGATATTGTGTTCATTTATTCTTTAATCTTGATCTTCCAGTGGCAGGGAGCAAGTCCCTAAATTATCTCCTTCTCCAAATCTACATAATTTTCCCAACATTCTCACAATATTCTACAAAAATAACCAATATTAGGCACGAATATACAATTACCTTTAAACCTTCCTAAGAACATATTAAAACATCATAAAACATTATTAAATGTAGAAGGAGAGATTTAATATATCTTTTCATGTGCATAAGAAAGATAGATGGGCCTAAGAAAGGTTAGATGGACTTTAATTTATGTCTAATTTAGAGGCCCATCATCGCCCCCCTACTAAAACTGTTGCTCATCCTCTGAGCAACCTATTCATCCTCCCTGCCTTATGGTTCTTCCTGCATGATGGCTTATTTTGTTTTCCGTTTATCGGCCCATGCGTTTCTCCTCCTGTGAATCTTCTTGCTATTATTCTTGCATTTCGTCTCATAGGTGCTTCATGGAGGTCCTCAGATGCCTCAAGAAAATCTGTTTCGCATGCCAAGAGGTGGTGGATGCACCTTTTATTTTTATTTATTTTTATTTTTTAATTGCATGCAGAATAAACTCGGTTATTTTTATGCGAACTGAGTTCACCCTTGGTTACCCCTTTGGCACTCCTTGTCTTCCATTACATGAATTGCTTACTACCCCCTTTCTCAAGTCCTTTTTACTTTTGTCTTTTTCATCTTCTTGGTGGAAAAAGTGAGGCTAGTTGCTAGATAAGGTTGAGGTTGCCCTGCTACTGATTTTGGTTGTAAAAAACTTTCCTTCTCACACTTTTTAATGTCTTATTAAGCTAAAATAGATTCAAAGAAAGGGTTAGATGATTACATACCTGAGCCTTACCATTGATTTGTTTTTGCAGGTGATATTGAAGCTACTGATATGGTTGTTGAAGCTGTCTTTGGTGGTTCTCAAGTTTCTCTAAAGCTGCATGTGATAATCTGCTTGAGGTCTTTTTGGAGCTTCTGAGCACATGAGGAGGAAGTCCAAGTTTGACTACATTTGACCAGGGTGTTGAAAACATTTTCTTTTTGTGCCAACTTGTTGCTTTTCTACTTGCGAAGGTTGGAAAGCACTTGCATTCATTAGAGAGAGATACATGGAGAAATGCATTTTTTTTTAAGGCCTACTAGCTGCCTTAATGAGGTTTTCCACTAGTAGGTCTGCCTAGGTGCCTCAAATGAGGTTTTCACCTAGGATCTTTTTTTTTTTCTCTTTTTTTTTTCAACCCAATGACCGTCTCATGGAGGTTTTCAATCAGTGAGCCAATCTCAGATGCCTCAAAATAGTTTTTCACTTGAGATTTTATTCTTATCCTTTTTTTATTTTTTCACTTTCCTACTGTACTTGAAAAAACAAAACCTATAGGAATACTTCCAATGGAGCCATGTACACATCAAAATGACATATAAAATCATGTTCACACTTGGAATACATGCTTTGACATGTACCTGGCTATGAGAGATGAATTTCTTTGACTGGGATTGTATCAAGTACTGTTGGAGAAGAGCATGTTGCTGCAACCTAATCACTGTTTGGAACCATATGTTAATATAGTTGTGATGCCCCTGGTCCACTTGATGAGTTGGATCACCTTGGATGTCCTCTTCTATTATGACATTCAAATCTTCCTCTTTTTGTTGATTTTTCTCTTGAACACATGGACGAAATGTTGGTAAACATGAGGAAAATTTCTCAATATCTGATTCTGATGCCGACTCTTCATCAAGTGTAGCCCTTGATCTTTTGATCTCCTCATTTGGATCTTCTTCTTCTTGATGTTGTCCTTCAATGAAATTAAGAAAATCTCTTCTTTGCAATACCTTTCTTGAACTAAGATGAATACCATCTAGATCAAGATGAGATGTTTGGAAGTGTTGTACCTCAGCGTTGTAAGTGAGCTGAGATACTTCATTGTATGGGTTTGGAAATGGTGGTGTAGGTAGTTGAGTGGGGGTGGATATATGAGATGGATGTGGTTCAGGTTGTGGTTTTGGTGGAGGTGGATGGTAGGGATAGCATGGAGTTGTGTATGGAGGATATGGAGGGAAATATTGAGGATATTGTGGATTTTTCCAATAAGGTTCTTGCCAACCATGTTGCTGAGATTGGTTTTGGGGTTGAGATGGCCAAGGTTTCCAAGGAGGGAGTGTGTCCCAATTAGTTTGAGATGGATGTGAATAAGCTTGAAATTGTGATGTGGGTCCTTGCATCATATCAAGTTGACTAGGCTGCCAGGGTCTCCTTGGAGCTACATAACATAGCTTCTTTCGTGATTGCCTTGCTCCATTGTCTTCTTGGTAAACTTCTTTAAACTCTTTCCCTTCCTCTTGATATGCGTTTGCATGTTTCACAAATTTTTTCAAATGAAAATTGGTATACATCTCCTCCACTCATGAGATTAAGGAGATTAATCCACTCATCCCTAATTGTTCTAAGTAAGAGGGTTTTTAGTGTGTCAAATCCTAAATGATGCAATTTTTCCCTCTTAACATTAAACATGAACCTATCTACGAGATCCTCAAGGCTCTCATCCTCTTTTTGATTCATTTAAAAAAAAAATTTCTTTAAGATCATGGGTTTATATTTTCCTAGAAATATCTTTTGCATATCATTCCATGATCTTATTGAATTAGTACCTACTCATGAACCATTTAAGAGCTTTATCCTTCAGTGTTGCAAGAAACAATCTCAATTTTTGAGTGTGTGATAAGTAGCCATAATATTTACAAAGAATCTCAAATTCAAAGAGAAATGTTTCCGGATCCTCTGTCATCATACCATGGAAGTTGGGAAGGCAAAATGGAGGGATGTTCTTCATATGTACATTGATGTCAGTATCTTGAATGGGAAATCCAGTAAGATCTTCTTCATTGTCATCATATCCATCCATCTCTTCTACCTTCAAAAATGTATGGTGATGTGGTTCTTACTGCACCACGTGGTCAAATGGGGGGGTTGGTATTGGAGAAGTATTTTTAAAATTTTTTTTGAGTATCCCTACTCCTATGAGGCATGAAAATCATATTTTTTTTGTATTTTTCAATATTTTGGAAATAACATGAAAAATGAAATAATGCTAAAAGAGAATCAAAGCATCTACTAGAAACCTCCCCGGTAAGGGCGCCAAAAAGTGATGAGCCCTGGTATTACACCAAGAGTGCTGCAACTCCCAGGGGCTGTTCTGCTTTACTTTATCAACCCAGGGTTCGTACAAACTTGGAGGTGATAGTTCTATATACACAACAGATGCATTCTACTCATGTCATCCTCTTCTGCTCTACGAAAGGGTGCTACTTCTAGGGTTTCTTGGTGAAGTCTGTCACACTTCAATGAAACTAAATTAGATTGCAGATATGAAATGATAGAAAAGAAACTAAATTAAATTGTTGAAAAGAAACGACAGGAAAGGAAAATAATTTAACTTGCTAGAAAAGAAACTAATTTAAATTGCAGAAAGGAAATGATGGAAAGTAAACTAATTTAACTTGCAGAAAAGAAATGGCGGAAAATAAACTAATATAAATTACAGAAAGGAAATGATGGAAAGAAAGCTAATTTAACTTGCTAAAAATAAATGGCAGAAAGGAAACTAATTTAAACCACACTTAACTTGTCCAATCGGCTAAACACACCCTACTTATCTTATGCTCTATCTACCATGCTTCTATCCATGCAACTATCCATGAATTAATTCTAATTGAAAAAGTGTTGATTGCAGTCCAGATGGAAAGGGGGTAAAGGTGCTAATGGAGGGCTTAACCATATGGGATAAGGCTTAGAGGTGGAAAGAGGGTTTTAGACTTTATTAAAACTTATTATGTCATAAACATGCTTTGGATAGGGAGGCCTTTAAAAGTGCGATGGCGGAGTTGTAAGAGGGGGGTGGATACACGATATCGTAATATTTCAATGCTGTTGGGGAAGTGGAAGTGTTGTTCGGGAGTGGGAGCGAAATGCGAAATGCAATGGGATAGAAATTGAGAAATGTGAAATGCGATGGGATAGAAACTGCGGAATGCGAAATGCGGTAAGTCAGATGACGTGGCAGTAGGACAGGTGGCAAAGCGCTTTAAGCATATCTCAATTGGCAGAAAGGAGCGGTAAGTATTAATGTAGGCCAATAGGAATTGCGAATTGCAATAAAGAGATGGGCTTTTCATTAAAAGAAAAAGGTGGATTAAGGTTCTTCGAAGGTTTTTAATCATAAAATGAAGAGCAGAAAGAGAAAGGAGGTGAAATATATCACAATTGGCGTTGGGAGTGGAGACACGTTAATGGATAGCGGATGGAGATTGTGAAAAGGAATTGCGGTAAGTCTTAAAGGGAAAAGGGTAAGGTCGATTTCTAAAGGATTTTCCATTGCTTTCGTTAATAATCGGCAACGGTAAGGTAAAAAGGAAAATTACGAAAGAGATGCGGAACGACAAAGAAAGAGGAGAAGAGATCCTGCAAGATGAAAAGTACGATAAGTGGGAGTTTCAAGGAGAAAGGCGGAGGTCAAAATTTTAATGGCTTAAGTGAATAAAAAGGGTGCGACAACTGTTAAGGAGAGAAGGAGGGAAATGGAGGCGCAACAACAGTGTTCAAGGGTGAAAACAGAGCTAGAAAATCAAGCGGGACGACTTGATGAACTTCTCTGGGACTATTGATACTTATTCCTGCAATCAAACCCGCTGATTCAAGCACGAAAACAGACAAAATGCATGATAAAAACAGTGAACAGAAAGAATTTTTTTTTGGCCAGTGGTGTGGTCAACCTTACTCGAACTCTATTGATAAAGATGATGTTAATTTTGGACAACTAGGTCCAAAATCCATGTTGTGATGCTCAAATGAAGATACCAATATTTTTATTGGGTTCCTCTTTCAGAAAGGTGCAAGATCGATCTAAAGATTATCTTGATCTGATGAGAAGAACATTTATTTTGAATTTATTCAAGATATGAGCAGGTCGGCCTTAAGGTTTTGTGCCCCAGCAGTTGTGTCACACACCCTCACTGATGGCTATATATTGGTAAAATTTGGAGGACATTTTCACTCATCTCATCCTCACACATTTCTCTCTCCTCATCTGATTGGTTCGATGACCTTGGTGGCTCTTCTCTCCACACGTGGGAAAATTCTAGCAGCAACACATTTCTGATTTCGGTCTAGGGTTTCTGCAACAAAATTTGACCAGCATTGACTTTGATCAACGCAAGGTAAAATCAACCTGAAACTCTCCCAAAAGTTCGATCTTCCTAATCCGTATTTTCTGGCACTATTCCTGAGGCAAAAATTTGACTTTGAATTTTCAACGTTGACCTAACTGCTACTGCTGTTTGTGTTGACTGTTGACTTTTTGGGTTGACTTTTGAGTTGACCGTTTGGCTATCCTAGAGGGTTGTGTGACATTTCTCGTTGGCTGACCATATTGAGACTTTTCTGGTTGAAGCATCTTATTGACCGCCCTAACGCACCAACACACTTATATATTTATGGCTTGTCTTTTATTGATCTACTAGTATGTTCTATCAACATTTTACTTTATTGTTTATGTGATTGTTGTCTAATATTGAAGAGAATGTAAAGTTGCATCAAGCATAGAACTTCTACATAAATTTACATGGTATCAGAGCTGAGGTGAAGATAAAGCCCTAATTTGTAGCAATCACCAAAGAAGAGAATGGGTTCCTCAAACTACAATGGCTTTAAGGCTGATGAAAAATTGACTGGGAAGGATGATTTCCATGCTTGGAATATGACATTGGATCTTAACTTGGAAGACCAAGATGTCATGGACTATGTGCAGGGTAAAATACAAGAGCCTCCATCCACTGCTAGTGCTGCTGCCAAAACAAAGTATAAGAAAGGGGAGATCAAAACAAAGCTGATGATCAGGGACTCAATTCACAAGAGTCTGGTTGCCTACATCTTTAAGATGGGCACATCCAAAGAGATGTATGATAATTTGGTCCACATGTTCAAGGCCAACAATGAGAATCAAGTCTTATTCTTTAAGAATCAATTGAAGAATTTGAAGAAAGGCAGTGATGAGTCTGTTCAATCATATTTTCTGAAGCTGACTGAGATCAGGAACAATCTACTAGCTATTGGGGAGACAATAGCTGATCGAGAGATGGTACTCACCGCACTTGGAGGGATCTCATCCGAATGGAATGTGTTCAACACTACCATTCTCAATAGCAATGTGATACCTGACTTTGACGAAGTAGTATCGAGATGTGTACAAGAAGAGACAAGAATGAAGGAGTATGAAAATGAAGGAAATGCTGCCTACGCTGCTCATTATAGAAAGAAGAACTTTTGTGGTCCAAAGAACAAAGGAAGAGCAGGGGCCTAAGGAAAGAAGGGAAAGTGTTACACTTGTCATAGGCCAGGTCACTATGCTAGAGAATTCCCTTTCAAGAAGGACTCTCTCTCGATGATGACAACAACAACAACAACAACCAGAGGAATGGCAATCAAAGGAACAACAAGTTCAAAGGAAAGAGGAAATCTCCCTTCGGTGGAAATGGTAAACCTTTCAAAAGGTCCAGAAACTCCAGGTATGAGGAATCAAATGTTGTTGATAAAAGAGATGAATTCATTCTTGTATTTTCCCTCTCTGCTGCATCTCCACCCGACACTATGGATGTCTAGTTGATAGATAGTGGTGCCTCAACGCACATCACTGGGTTCAAGGAAGCACTTTCTGATATGGTTGAGAAGGATACTAATCTGGAAATTATCTTTGGATATAATTCCACATATCCCATAAAAGGGACAGGGATTGTGACCCTCCACTTGTCTCAAGGTCAAGTCCTTCACTTACAAGATGTACTCTATGTGCCTAATTTGAAGAAGAACCTTGTGTCTATATCGGCCATGGAAGACAAAGGTTTCAATGTGGCATTCATTGATGGGGAGGTGTGCATCTGGAAGAAGAGCTTCAAAGAAGCTATCATGATTAGGTTTAGAGTTGATACACTCTACGAGGTTGGAGGAAGTCCACTGGGAGCGATGATGTGTGATACTATTCGATAGACTGAACTATGGCATCGAAGGTTTGGACACCTTCACTACAAGGCCCTTCCTGAATAAAGGAAGGTGGTAACGGGGATGCCCGAGTTTTAAAATAATCATGAAGGTGTATGTCAGGGTTGTGTCGAAGGAAAACATACAAGGGAACCTTTTCCCTCAAGTATCACAAAGACATCTGATGTCTTGCAATTGATACATTTTGATATGTCTGGGATTCTGCCTATGACATCCTTGGGAGGATGTTCTTATTATATGACATTCATAGATGGCTTCTCTTGAAAAACTTGGATATAATTCTTGAAGAAGAAGGATGAGGCTTTCATGTGGTTCTGTACCTTCAAAGCCTTGGTGGAAAATCTGACAGGGAAGAATATCAAGATATTGAGGACTGATAATGGCACTAAATATGAGACAAACGAGTTCAAGAAATTTTGTAGAGAAGTTGGCATCAAGAGGGAGACCACAACTGTCTATACTCCTGAGAAGAATGGCGTCGCTGAACTAAATAATAGAACCATTGTGGAAGCTTCCCGTGCCATGCTATGTGACCAGGGTCTATCGAAGTTTCTGTGGGGAGAAGCATCGAACATCGCTGTGTACATACAAAATCGATGCTCGCATTCCACTCTGCACTCCAAAAATCCCAAAGAGGTTTTCACTGGTAAGAAACCTGACGTCTCACATTTTAGAGTTTTTGGATGTCCTATTTATTTTTCATGTGCTGAAAGAGAAGAGGAGCAAGCTCGATGCTTCTAGGAAGAAGAGAATGTTTGTGGGCTACAAAGAAACTTCGAAGGCCTATAGATTCTATGTGCTTGGTCAAAGGGAAGTGGATATATGCCACGATGTCACCTTTGACGAAGATGCTTCCTTGAGGAAAGTAGTCAATCTTCCGAGATCTGAGGAAGATCATGAAGTAAGGCTTGGAAATCAAGAAGAATTGAAGGATGAGACGATGACCGATGCTGAAAGAATGATGGACTTGATTGATCCACCTCCTTCGTTGGGGAAGAGACCATCATGGCTCAGGGACACTCTCGAGGATGCCGAGGGACATATGGCCCCAAGGGGAACATTCCGTGAAAGCAAGAAGCCGAATAGATACCAAGGGTATCTAGAAGTCATGAGTACTATTGTACAATCTGAGCCTGGATCTTTTGAGGAAGCTATAAAGCATCAAGTCTGGAAGGATGATATGCACGAAGAGTATGAGTCCATATTGAAGAATGATGTATGGGATGTGGTTCCAAGACCGGAGGACAAAGCAGTTGTCACCTCGAAATGGCTCTACAAGATCTGAAAATTTCAAGGCAAGATTTGTTGCCTATGGCTTCTCTCAAAAGGAAGGCATAGACTATGATGACATATTTTCACCTATGGCCCGATATACCACCATCCGATCTATCATAGCCCTTGCTACTACGCAAGGATGGAGTCTTCATCAAATGGATGTGAAGACCATATTTATGCATGGTGCGATAAAGGAAGAGGTGAATGTAGAGAAACCTCTGGGGTTCGAAGTCTAGGATCGAGACACCCATGTCTGCAAGTTGAAGAAATCCCTCTATGGGTTGAATCAAGCACCCAAAGCTTGGTACGAGAGGATATATAGCTACCTGTTGAAGCTGGGCTTCACTCGTAGTAATGCTAATCCGAACCTTTACTTCAAGGTTGATAGAGAGAAGCCTCTCATTCTAGTGCCGTATGTGGAAGAACTCTTCCTAACAGGTGCTAACCCTCTCATTCATCAGTGCAAGAGGGAGCTCACTGTTGAGTTCAAGATGAAGGACCTAGGACCGATGCATTACTTCGTAGGCCTGGAGGTCTAGTAGAGACCTGGCGAGATTTTCATTTCTTAAGGGAAATACATTGTGAAGCTTCTGGAAATATTTGGTATGGTGGACTGTAAGTCCGTGTCGACACCGATGGAGTTCAACTTTAAGAAGTTGAGTGGCAGCGCTGCTGGGCCCGTGTTAGAAAATCCTATTGAGTATAGTCAACTCGTAAGGGCCCTAATGTTCTTAGTGAACACCCATCCGGACATATGTTTTGCAGTTAACACTTTGAGTCAATAGATGGTTGAGCCTCATCACACTCACTGGGTTGGTGCCAAGAATATTCTGAGATATATTCGGGGCACAATAAACCATGGGTTGAGATACACTACCAGGAGCATGACACTACTTAGATATACTGATGCCGATTGGGCTGATAATATGGTGGATCGTAAAAGCACATCGAGATGCTACTTCACACTTGGATCTGCTTCAATATCATAGATGAGCAGGAAGCATAAGTCGGTGGCTTTGAGCACCGCGGAGGTCAAATACATTGCAGCGAGTATGGCATGTTGTGAAGAAGTTTGGTTGAGAAATCTCTTCAGTGAGCTATTTGAGCATGTGCTAGATACCACCGTGATACTCTGTGATAACCAGAGTGGGATTCAGTTTTCCAAGAATCCTGTGTTCCACAATCGATCCAAGCATATTGATATCAGGTACCATTTTATCTAGGATATTGTACAACGAGGCACCGTAAGGCTTGATCACATAGGAACTGATGAGCAGGTCGTAGATATTCTCAAAAAGCCCCTGGAGAAGGTCAAGTTCCTAACCTTCCATGAGAGTCTTGGTATCGTGGAACGACCCTATGCTGAGGGTCCTGTTGGACGATGAGCTCTAGGAGCTCTGGGGGGCTTTGGGGATAGCTTCTTGGAGCTATAAGTAACAACAGGGCTAGGCTTGCCGAACCTTTTTGGTGTGCTTTTGACCCACTGTTGTGATGATTGAGTTGGTTCACCTCTCGTTATATGTGCCTCGTATGCATCCTACCCATTGAGTTCAGGGCTCATGGGAAGCACCTCTCATTTGGCCAATGACGTGGGAAAAGTTAGAGACTAGTAGCAAACACTGATGGATGCATCAGAGATTTCCATACTCTCTATCTAGGATGGCACGGTCCAACCACTTGATCTGGGATCTAGTCTAGTGAGGTTTCAAACCTCCTACTGACTTCGAGTTAGATAAACCAAATTCGAGTTAGTATGAGACTCTTTGTGAGTCCTATAGAAGTTTCGGACCTCTGGGCTAAATCTGTCAGTCAGGAATGATGTCTTTGTGACTGACCCACTTCTCTTCTGAAATAAAAAAGCCAGAAAAGCAAGTTACGACGGGATGACTCACGATTTTTAGATTACACAAGTGGATGGAGTTCTCCCTAATTGAGAGGGAGTGTTAATTTTGGACAACTAGGTCCAAACTCCATGTTGCGATGCTCAAATGAAGATACCAATATTTTTATTGGGTTCCTCTTTCAGAGAGGTGCAATATCGATCTAAAGATCATATTGATCCAATGAGCAGAACATTTATTTTGAATTTATTCAAGATATGTGCAAGTTGGCCTTAAGGTTTTGTGCCCCAACAGTTGTGTCACACACCCTCATTGATGGATATATATTGGTCAATTTTGGAGGACATTTTCACTGATCTCATCCTCACACATTTCTCTGTACTCATCTGATTGGTTCGATGACCTTGGTGGCTCTTCTCTCCACATGTCAGAAAATTCTAGCAGCAGCACATTTATGATTTTGATCTAGGGTTTTTGCAGCAAACTTTGAACAATGTTGACTTTGGTCAACGCAAGGTCAAATCAACTTGAAACTCTCCCAAAAGTTCGATTTTCCTAATCCGCATTTTTTGGCACTATTCCCAAGGTAAAACGTTGACTTTGAATTTTTAGCGTTGACCTGGCTACTGTTGTTGTTTGTGCTGACTATTGACTTTTTGGGTTGACTTTTGAGTTGACTGTTTGGTTGTCCTAGAGGGTTGTGTGACATTGCTGGTTGGCTAACCATATTGAGACTTTGCTGGTTGAAGCATCCTGTTGACCGTCATAATGCACCAACAGACTTATATATTTCTGGCTTGTCTTCCGTCGATCTACTGGTATGTTCTATCAACATTTTACTTTATTGTTTATGTGATTGCTGTCTAATATTGAAGAGAAAGTAAAGTTGCATCAAGCATAGAACATCTACATAAATTTACATATGGGAGGGGAAGGCTTGACCACAACTTTTGGATTTTTCCTCTACTCTATTACTCTCATAAGAAAATGAAGAACTACGAAAACAAACTGAAAGAAAAACCTAAACAATAATGAAACTATCAGAAGCAGAACTAACTAAATGATAAAATCAAAACTAGTTAAATGATAGAAAGGAAAAAATAAAAACAACAGAGAAGTTGAGGCAGATGGGTTGGGCTCTAACCCACAAGCCCAACTCTCTGGAACTAAATCAGTAAAATGGAGTTTGTGTGATCATTTCAGGAAGAGAATAACCTTGTTACATTTTTGAAAGTTTAATCACTGAGTACAATAATAAAAGCTTAATAGCTTGCAGCAAAAGTTCCGAATGGAATTGAATCCTTCCTAGCTCTAGCTCTGATCTATTTATTCTACAAGGAAGCTACCAACAACTCCCTAGAAAATAGTGATTGAGTCCACTTTGAATCCAAGTAAACCATAGTTAAGGATGGTGGACAACCCCCTTGAATCTCTCCAATATTTCTCAACAATTTCTTGATATTTTGCTCATTTATTCTTCAATCTTGATCTTCTAGTGGTAGGGAGCAAGTCCCTAAATTATTTCATTCTCCAAATCTTCATAATCTTCCCAATATTCTCACAATATTCTACAAAAATAACCAATATTAGGCACAAATATACAATTACCTTTAAAATTTCCTAAGAACATATTAAAGCATAATTAAACATTATTAAGTGCAGAAGGATATATTTAATATATCTTTTCATGTGCATAAGGAAGGTAAATGGGCCTTAGTTTATGTCTAATTTAGAGGCCCATCTGCATGCACAACATGTCTTCCAGGATTTGATTCACCCGCTCAGTTTGTCCATCTGTTTATGGATGATATGCTATGCTAAAGTTGACCTGTGTGCCCAACCCAGTGAACAATGCCTTTGAAAAGGCCGAAGTGAACTTTACATCTCGATCTGAGATAAATTTTTTTGGAATACCATGCAACCTAAATATTTCCCTCATGAAAATGTTTGCAATCTATACCGTTTTGTAACTGGACTGAATTGGACAAAGTGAGGTGATTTGCTCATTCTATCTACGAACACTATTATAGAATCATTATGTTTCTTCGATCTTGGTAGGATAGTAATAAAATCCAACTATATGACCTCCCATTTCCATTCTGGTACATGTATAGGCTGCAACAATCCTGCTGGATGTTGATGCTCCACCTTGACTTGTTGACATTACAGACACTTAGTTAAGTATTCAACAATATATTTTTGTATACCAGGCCAAATGTAAACTTTACTTATTACTGTCATCATTTTCTAGTAACCCGAGTGTCCAAAATAAGTACTTCGATGATATTCCTCCAAGATCAATTATTTTAAACTCATCTGATTTGGGATGTATATCTTTCCTCTAAAATTTAAAAGATGATAATTTTTAATCTTATAATATGATAGCTTTCTTGATTTTCTTCTTCATTTGCTTGCTGCCATAAAAATCGATATTCAGGATCCTTCTTAGCTGCTTCTCTTACCTACTCCTAGAATTTGACTTCCACTTGATTAAAGTAGAGTACATATATGCAATGTAGTTTTCTTCTCAAAGCATCAGCAATATGATTTTCTTTGCCTTTAGCATGCTGAATATTGAAATCAAATTCGCTTAGGAACACATTCCACCTTTCCTGGCAAGCATTCAAATCAACTTGTTTAAAATAGTTGGTCAGGTTGCTGTGATCTATTTTTTCCCAACAAGTAGTGTCTCCACACCTTGAGTGCGTGCACTACTGCTGTCAATTCTAGATCGTAAGCAGAATAACGTTGTTCATAACCGTTTAACTTTCTTGACTCATATGCAATGACCCTTCCGTATTGAGATAATATTTCTCCTACTTCTTTGTTGCATGCATCAGTGCATACTTCAAATTCCTTGTTTGGGTCAGCTACCCTCAATATAGGGGAAATATTCAACAATTGCTTTAACCATTCAAAACTTGTCTGACATTTGCTAGTCCATTTAAACATCCTTCTCTTTCGCTGCAGAGAGGTAATAAGAAAAACAAATTTTGAGAATCCTTCGATGAAAGGCCTGTAATATCCAGCTAATCCCATAAAAGAACGTATGTCTAATTAGTTACCCTCCATTCCATAATAGTCTTTATTTTGTTGGAATCCATTGTTATGCCTTCAGCGGAAATGACATGGCCTAAATATTGGATTTTCTCTTTGAAGAAATCGCACTAGCTGAACTTGGCATACAGTTGATGCTCCCTCAACATTTTCAGTACTTGTCGTAAGTGTTCCTTATGCTCTTCCATGGTTCTTGAATAAATTAATATAACATCAATAAATATCATAACAAACTTGTCCAAAAATGGATGAAATATGCCATGCATGAGGCTCATGGACGTTGGTGGTGCATTGGTTAATTCAAATGGAAAAACCACAAACTCATAGTGCTCGTGTCGGGTTTGAAAGGCTATTTTGTAGATGTTCTCATCTTTTATCCGAATCTGGTGGTAACTAGATATTAAATCTATCTTTGAAAATACAGTCGGCCCCTTCACCTAATCTAAAAGATAATTTATTTGTGGTAGTGGGTATTTATTATTTACTGTCAATTTATTAAGCTTCCTGTAATCCATCCACATTCGCATTGTTCCATCCTTTTTCCTCATGAACATCACTGGTGCTCCCCAAGGGCCCAAGGGATACACTAGGTGAATATATCCCTTATCGAGAAATTCTTGGAATTGCATTTTTAACTTTGTTAACTCGGGTACACTCATTCAATATGGTGCTCGTGACACTGGTGCTGTCTCAGGCATTAATTCGATAGTGAAATATATATCTCTCTTTGGAGGTAGTCCTAGTATGCTTTCTGGAAATACATCCATAAAGTCTTGTACCACTAGTATATTTTCCAGCATGGGGGTCTTATCCTTAGAATTAGTAAATCCCACTTGGATAACATAAATATGACATCATTTCTAATGAATTTACCCAACTGGGATGCTGTGATAGGACGTAATTGCAGTGGTTTCTTGATTCCTTGCAGCTCCTGGCGTGTCCCATCTTCAACCTTGAAGTAAATAATCTTTTCTTTACAATCTACTAGAGACCAGTGTCCTTCTAGCCAGTCCATTCCCAGTAGTATATCATAGGAACCCAAAGGTAGAATATTTAATTCTACCTTTAACTGCTGATTTTCAATTTCCAAAGGACAGTTCGAGACTTTAGCACTAACTCTTCTCTTCGCACCAGTGGCTATTTGTACCAGCTAGGGACTCTTAAATTTATGGCTCTGCAAGTTACACTTTTCAACTATCCAGGGGTTTACATAGCTTAAATTGGCACCGGGGTCAACCAAAATAGAAACAATTTGGGAAAATAGTACCTTCAAGTTCTATCATGGTCAACTGGTAATCTGCTTGCTGATCTTCAAGGGTTGCGTTAATTCTTGGTATATTTCAAGCAACATCCCCCACCATAGAAGCTTCTTGCAGGCTGGCTGCTGTTTCGCTTCTCCCACAATGAGGACAATTATTATAATTATGTGCCTCATTGCATCCCCAACACTATAGAGAGGATTTTTGTGTTTGCCCATGCTCTGGTCTATTGGAGGCTTCTGTGGGTCACTCCTCTATTGGTCATTTTGGCTTCTGTTGATTTATCCCATAGTGTCTACTTGCTAAATTTCTTGCAGCATTTTAAAATTACCAGACCTGCTACTTGTAAAATTTGAATTGTTTTTCTTCCCTTTCTTTGGCAGCCAATTTCTACCTGTTTCCCATTTTTCCTTGGATTGCTGATAGCATATTCGTGCTTTTTGAATCACTTCGTCCATAGTCTTCTGGTTTACGAATTCGTTTCTTTCCTTCATGTGGGAAGACAAACTGCTCAAAAATCATTGAACTTTAGCCTTCTCATCTCTCAGGTAACTTTGTTATGAATTTGTCTATTGACAATTGTCCCAATCTCAAATCATGGAATTCTTGAGATTTTTCATCATAGAAATTCTCCATTAGATACTTATCCTTGAAGTTTTTCTAGAAGTCGTCCTATGTCACATTCTAGTCTTTAATACCTCAAACATTTTTGACTTCCTCCCACCATAAAGTAGCTTTCTCCCTCATTTCGTAGATAGCCAAGCGAGCTTTGAGTTTGCTGCTATATTCATAAACTTGAAAATGTTTGTTCATGCTAATTATCCATGCTTCTGCTACCTCTCGGCCTCTCCATCAAAGGTAGGAGGTTTGATTTTCCGAAACTCACCTTGTAGTTCCACTCTTTTTTTTTTTTTTAATCTCTTGCTGATATGACACATTTCCAGACTCTGCTTCGTTCTAAATTTTGTTTTTGTTTCTCCACTGTGTATGAATTCCTTCCAGCTTGTCATTAGTCTATCATCATTGTTCACTTTCTTTTCGGGTATCCCTTTCAGGGCTTGGTTGAGTTGTACCTTGATTCTTCCTATCTGAGAGGATTTTAAGAATCCTCTCCTGGTCTCGAATCAACCTTTCATTGTTGCTTCTTACCCGGACCATCTCTTCTTGTAACTATTGCACCGTATTCAACAATATACTCATCTGACATTGATATTATTTAAGTAACGCTGGTTTGTTGATGCTGATCTACGCTCAGCTGCACCCACATTTCTGGGTTCATCTCAGGATTAGATTGCGGTTGATATTTCCCAGTAGTTCTGGGTACTTGGTGCACTAATCCCCTTATCATTGTATCTTTCATAGTTTCTGTGCACAATTTTACACACTACAATTGTTATTCAGGTGACCCATTTGGGTCCCATCATGTGAACGTTGCTCTGATACCACTTGTGACATCCACTCACAATTTTGTTTTTCTTTTTACTTTCTATTCTAACTAACTTGATATTAGTAATTTTCTTTGTTTGACATTATGTTAGAAACACCATGGTGCATTTTTAATGGCAATTAAAAATACTTTGTTAAACAAATTAATATAAATATATTGACCTTTAACCTTGATCATTCAACGCCATGGTATGGTCAAATTTACATTGCTATAATATCGTGGATTTGCAAATGTTTACCATGTATTTATTTCACGTCCAACCTGGATACCATGTGCTTAACCGACTTGACAGTTTTGTGATTTGTCATCCACTATGTAATAATTTTCATTGACATTCGGTTTGATTGCAATATATATATATATATATATATATATATATATATATATATTTCAGGTTTGCTTTCATATGTGTGAAGTTCATTGTTTAATTAATCAAAATAAATACAAAGTTACTCATATCTTACCTCTGCTCTCATTTTTCGTGATTTTATGCAAACTCTGGGTCTAACACCTTCCATAGTCTATATTGTTGGATCTTCCGCTCTTAGATCGACGACTATGAGGAGATTTAGGTTGTGTTAGGGTATTGACCTACCCCTCAATGCTAACCATATGTCATTTGTGTTTTCGTGAAACTTTGAGAGCACTCCAAGCTCTGTTGCTCTGGAACTCAAGCGCCATCATCACTCTGCTTACAGTGCTAGAACGAAATGATCTCCAAGTGAATTCAACCATCCTCCTTCGACTCCCAACACATTGCAGGTATCAATAAGCTGTTTATTCTTCAACCAAAAATTACTGGGTGTCTTGCGGTTTTCTCATTTTTCCTTTAAGTTTTTTGTTAATGGTTAGTGCTTAAATTATGTGTACAGTCCTCTCAGCTACGACCCAAATATATCATTGATTTGTAAGTTCATGTTAATTTTTTTAGCAGGATTCTTGGTGAGCTCTTCAACCTCCACGATACAGGTGCAATACTAGGGTTTTATACCTCCCTTTGCTGGAGAATCAAACTGTCAGTCCTCAACACGGTTTATACAAGTGAACCGCACTATTTTCAAATCATTCTGTACAACAAGGGTTTATTTACAGTGTTTGCATTGTTGAAAATCCAGACTGACACTCTTTATTTTCTTCGTTTTCCAGATCTTCAGTACCGAACCCTGCCTCTAAACTAAGGAATGCTTTTCAAGTTTGAGTTGTGTCAAATTTATTGTTGTCTTAGTTTATTACTTAGGATTACCCTACAAACCCTAACCCCATTATTTATTTTTGTTCCTTTATGTATTTGCAAACCCCGTGCTTTATGAATGCATGGCACTCTCCTTCTTGTGTAATCTGTCTCTCGACTGATGGTTTCCATCACTTCCTTGTTTCAGGTACTGCTGGTCCCTCAGATGATTTAATTAATGAAGCCCTTCAGTCTTCTGGGTATAAAACCTATGATAATAAGGGAATAATAAGCTCATGGCGTACAGACGAAGCCCTTATGGCTTGTTCTTTTTTTGTTTGTTTCTTAATCCGTATAAAGAGACTTTCTAGCCTCGAGCTAGCTTGATGTATCAGGTTTCGATATTTCGTAATTTTTTCTACATGAAAATAACTCTACAGTTGCACATTGAGGTTATTATTCAACCTTGCATTTGGAATGTTTATCTCAGTTTGGATACTCTCTTAATCTTGTGAATGGAACAATTGGGAATTTCGGTAGAGAGAAATTTTAATGTTGCTTTATATTTTGTTGTGAATTTCGTTTACTCCATTATCTATATTTCGGAGAATCCTCCAAAATATTTGCGTAGTGTTGGATTATGGCAATAAATGTTTAGTTCTGATTTTCTTTGTGTGCTTGATTATATGTTTATGTATGTACCTATATTCTTGCATGTTGTTCTTATTCTATTTCTCTTTAATGTAATGAACTACTCATGCGTTTATTTTCATTTTGAAAACTGAATTCTCTGAATTTATCTTTTATTTCTACATAGTTTCTCTTTCATGTATTGCGTTTACCATCGAAGGGTCTGTTGTTAGCAGTGCCAAAATATTAGTTAATTTTTTTTAAAATTCATAGCAGTCTTTCATTCAATCCATAATTTTGTTGGTAGATAATGTTTTAGTTACTGTTTAGGGATGATGTCAGGACCATCTCTGAATCTGGGTTACTCTATGTAAACTCGTAGTCTGTGTGTAGTGATTTTATAAAAGAGGGGACGAACTGTACAATTTGGGGTCCTAGCCCTGGACAGACTAACAGTCTCCTCCACAATCTGTTTTGGTTTTTACATATATATATCATGTTTACTTCTTTACGCTTTTCTACACTTGTACAATTATCCTTTACTCAATCAATACATTTAATATGATGTACATAAAATTAAAATTTGTTAAAAAGAATGAATTAATAAATTTCCCTTTTACTGCTATATACCTTCATTCATCCTTTCTAAAGCAGATAACACACAGATAGGTTCTATTGTTTTCAATTTTCTCAGTTACAGAAATAACAATTTATCTAACTAGAACTCACAGTAAGATTCATATATCTTTCTTAACACCATGTTAAGTTACTTATGTCACTTTAGTATGCTGATGATAGCCTTCCAACCATGAGAGAGGCAATTACATCCTCAAATCCCCCCGTGCTACGCACCAGAGTAGGAATTAGATAACATTATTTCTGGAGTAGACCTCTAGACCCTCGGTCGAGTCTTCTCTTCCAGATTCAGGTTGCAGAGTTTCCACTGGTTTCAACCAACTCTATATTTACTCTCAGCTTCAAGCCTCCTGGCTCTCTTCTTACTTCACAGAACCCAGTTTCCTCACTAGGATTTTCTACTTATCTTAAGAGAAAAAGGTTACTGTCTTTTAACTTCTTTTTCCCAACTACTCTGGAATCTTGGAATAATTTATCATCAGTTTTATGGAAACCATTCCATAAATAATTCTTTATTCAAAGAAAAGAAATAAATCATGTTCATTACTATATTAAATTTACTTGTTAATCTCATAAAAAAATTAAATGCATAATCCATTTTTAAAAGAAAAAGTAATAGTTTAAGGAATGAATCCCGATGTTACATAGTGCTACAAAATTTTTAATGGAACCTCATGATTGAAAAGGTTTTCGTTTGTTAGAAACCGTGACTAAGAGCTTAAGAAGGTTTTGTGAAACTTAATAAGGAGGTCAAAATTATGTGATTTGTTTTGAAGTATCGAAGGTATATCAGCTTGTTTTGCACTTTTTATTTATTTATTTATAAAAATGTCATATATATATATATTGTTGGGCTCCCAATTTTTCTTATTTTTTCTCGAAATCTCTCATGTTGCTGATGATTGTTGTTGTGAGTATTCGTTACCGTCCCTGTTCTAGCATAATTAAAACATTATTAATTAAGGTTTGTATGTTGTAGGTTTAAAATTGGTTCGATTATGATTTGGTCCTGCCTGCACCAGAGAAGAAATGGATTCCTGCACCAGAGGAGAAATGACGACATTGCCATCCCATGACGGAGCAGAGAATGACTTATATTTATTGCTGAAGAGAAGGGAGGTTTCGTAATAGTAGGGAGTTGATGCTACACTTGCCCACACTATCGTTCAGTTTCATTGGGTTAAGCATATCTCATGGTTCTACTTCCATGTCAGCCACCCCTGCTCGTACTTGGCATTTTTCTTTCATCACAATAGAGGGTTCTCCAATTTCTATGAGTGGTATAAATATCACATCAGTTCAGTCATCACCAGGAGAAGCATTAGGGAAATTTTGAGGTCTAAAATGAGCCTCCTAAGAAAAATGTACAATCAAAATTCACTTTATGAGAACCAATCACAATTTAGGGGATGACATCATCCCTAATGGTTGAGGTGGCATTGCTTGAGTTAAAGGTACTTACTTGTCACATTCTTAATGGTGGATAAAACCTCATGGTTAACCATTGTAGTGCTCTAAGTACTTTTAAAGTCATAAAGTAAAGTACTCATAATAAATGTCATTTCGCATTTTTTGAATAAAATAATATTATTGTCATTTCATATTTATTGAAAGAAACAATGCATATCCCTATACATTTATTATATTATATTATATTTATATGGTATAATAATTAAATGTTATTATACAATTTAAATAATATAAATTTTAATTAATAGCATATAATATAATTAAGAATTTATAAATTTATATTTATATTTTATTTTAAGTTATTTAAGTACAAAGGACACATACATTAGTTGTTCAATGATAATGAATTTTTCTTCAAAAGCTCATTCTTATTTATAGTCAAATAAATACAATTTTTTTTTTAAATTTTATTTTGGTACAACTTTTGAATTGAATTTAACTATGGTTATATGGATTGTGGTGAAAAAAGTGAATTTCAAATTCATCAATATTATTTTATTGGTTTAGCTATTATTTTGTTATTTCCTTAGGAGGCCCTTTTTAGACCTCAAAATTCCCCTAATGAGTATCAAGGTGGAAATCACTTATAGACGAATGGGACAGTTTCAAGATTGCGGACTCAAAATAATTTTAGTTTTAAGGATGACATGGAGGTATTTTCTTCTTTGGTGGATGTTCAGCCAATCACTCCTTCAGTTGGTAGCTTCAGGACTTTATACAACATGGATATGGAGATGATGAGACTAGATTCATTTCGATCGGATTCCCGTAGCCTACATATGGACATGAATATGGAAACCATCATTGTGATGATCGTTATAGATTTGGTGGTCGAAATTAAATTATGACTGAGGTCATTATGATGATCAGGGTTGTGATGAAAGGATAATTCCGGTCAATACGAATATGATCGAAGTAGATATACGAGGATCCTATGGGGATTCTATTACCATATAAAGTGAAAATCAATTATTCAAGGCCTCTAGCTTCACGGATTCTCCGGGTTTTCATGCTCTAGATTTTCTAAGCGCTCGCTATCTCTGTAGGTGGCAACTGAGCCACGGAAAGGATATATATATGCACATGGGCCTTGGAATCATCACAATGTTTCATGGCGATAATAATACTGACGTTGTTCCATAGAAGGAGAAGTTAAATTGAAATTTGCACTAACAACATTATCCCAGGAAAAAGGAGCGATTTCCCTATTTTGACAATTAGTTGCCAAACTAATTTTATTTATGACAAGATGTTAAAACCGATAATCTCCTGTATTTTAATTGGCTGATTGAAAGCCCCAATTTGTAAATCCAATGTATATATAAGTTCTCGTGATCAAACAAGAATTTATTCAATTAACTAGACAGTGAATTAAGAAATCAATCAAGGGAGCAAGACAGTGCGCATGAAAGGAATGCACAGAAGGGAAAAGGAGCCTTCCCAATGTAGCCTCATGCAGTTCATAACCTGTGAATCGCTCCTCGTCTTGCTGGAGCTAAGAATGTTGTCTGCTTGATGTAAAAGACTGATTTTTAGGAATTAATTAAAGCATTTTCACCCATGCTCTGTTTATTTAATTGCTACATCTAATGATTTTGATTTTTGTGTAAACCAGGTCGCTCATAGAGGGTGCAAGCTGGCTAGGTTGGCCTCCAGACCAGCTCAACATCGCTCTCCGTCTCTTAATATTAAATAGAATTCAACTTATTAATTAATGTGTGAAGTCATTTAATTAATTTCGGTCTCTTTCCTTCTTTAAATTGGCGTTATTTAATTTGCTGCAATGTTTTCCTTTCAGCTCTAAAATTAATTCGATTTGCTCCATTGAAGAAGTTGTGCTTGCACTTAAAAAATTTATTCATCTCAAATAATATTGCGTCCCTTATGTGCTGTAACATGCATTGATCCAAACCCATCTAATTAATGTTCCAGAACCTAATATTGGCTTGAGCCTTGGGAGCCAACATTTACAAAAGGGAATTGCTTTATGCTTGAAATTGATAATGTTTATTTTTCGTTGTAATTACCCTTAGGCTTCTAGACAGTTTCACAAGATTAATCTATGGGGACAAGGAAGGCAAGAGATTCATATTAAGTTAATTTCTTTATAAGTTTATTTTCACAGTAAATTTATGTTGCTAATGCTTTCAGGGTAATTTCATGCAGAATTAGTACAAGCAGAATTAATACAGGAAGAATGGTTTTGAACTGTTTTTGAGTTCATTCCAGCATTTATAGTCTTTTGATATCGTGTCGACACTGCTTGGTTTCCAATTATGATTTCCTTTCTGCTTTCTCAGAATTTCCTTTCGCATCGACAGTACATGATTGCCTTTTATTTCCCGCATGATTTAATTGTTTGGATTGGTGTTTTCTCGAATTCCTTTTTTAGTGCAGGATTTCATTTATTTTCAAGATTAATGCACAAGATAGACTAGATTTTCGTTTGCAGGTTGCTGGGGTATTTCTCTGGCATTTCTAGTGCTACTTCTCGAAGTTCACGAACTATTCGGATTAACAAATTAAATGTTGGTACATTTATAGTCCCTATAACGCACCCAACATATCTATATATATATATATATATATATATATATATATATATATATATATATATATATATATATATATATATATATATATATATATTAAGGTGTATTATATTATATTAAGTGAAATTAGGTTTATGTTATAAATTATTATTGAAAAAATTATTGCATTGAGAGACGACTGAGTATGAGGGGATATGTGATTTCGTTCGTGATCAATGCAGAGTCGACACATGTCTCTCTGACTCCCTCTTAAAATAAAAGTAACATATTCTCTAAATATTAAAACAATGTTTCCTATGATAATAACAAAAATGAATATTCACGTTTAATTACTTTTAAATAAAATAATTATAAAAACTCATTCCCTCGATGGGGTGTTAATGAGGTGGAAGTGGGGGCTTTGGAGGCTGTGCCCGCCTCCCTCATACGCGATGTGCATTTAAGGGGGACGTGGCCCTCCCTCACATGCATCTACATGCAGTTCTCCAATTGAAAATTTCTATTAATACAGGTCTTTTGAAGGGTCTAGAATATATTGGTTGTTTTAGTGGAGGTTAGGGTTGGTCCTTAGCCCCCTGTTACATGCATCACTTTTTGGTTGTGATAGTGGGAAGCTTTGTGTTTGGGCTTGAGTCTATAGATGAGGCGATGATATGTGAACTTGATGTCTTATCAGGGTGGTGGATGAAGCAACATAGTTACCTTGATGTTCGGGTTTGTGCATGGTCGCTTGGAACCTGGATTTTTGGTGGGCTGGTGAGGGCATTAATTGCTTCTTGTAGTGCGGAAATTCAAGTCATTTTCTTTCTTGATCTAGCTATTTTTCTTATCTCCAACTCTATGTTTGGATATGAAGGGCAAGGGTTAGTGTTGTTGTGTCTTGAAATCCTGTCTCAGTTCGTGGATAGGGGTTGGGGTGGTTTGGTAGCATGTATGCATATATTCTTTCAAGGCTTGTTGGAATTGTTAATGTTTGCGGTAGGTGGGTATTGTCTGGGTAAATGAATTTGGGTATCGTTGCATGGATTTTATAGATAGGTCAGTAATTCTCTTGTTGGCTGAGTATCATGAATGTTTGCGAGTCTTAGGCAACCAAGATTCACTTTTATTTAATGGTTTTGGGGTGTGGGTCCTTCGTAGAGGATGTTGTGACCTCTATTATCCATGTCGGTGCCTCTGTCGAGTTTGAGGCTTATGCATTAAGTTTCGAGGATGATTTAATGGGTTGGAGTCTTGGTCCTATTGTAGGTGTGTCTAGTTTTTTCTCTTGTTTCTTTGCAGAAAGATGAATTTACAGTGGGTTCTTGAAGCGTATCCCCTTAGGTCTTAGTTATGCTGTTGAGATAGCGAATGCAGTGCAAACGGGGGGGAGGTGGTAGTGATATGAAGGGGTAGAGAGGAGTGAGAATATTCACTTATGAATCTTGCACTGGAAAATGAATACTTTGCTAGGTCCGGTCTTGAAATATAAGCAAGTGGAGTGGTATAATGAATTTTCCATCGAGGAAGACATTAAAATGATGCTTAGAAATCAATTCTTTCTCCTGGACATGATTGACTTCTGTCTGGAACATGTGGAGGGACATATTGTTGTTGAATCAGATAGTGTGGATATGTTGGATCCACCAGTTCAAGTGTGAGGGCTCCTTCAACAATCTCCTCTTCAAAAAATGATTAGTGATTAAACTAGTTGGATTTGCAGTATGATAGATTATGTGTTTGATTTCAGCCTAGTGAGCAAGGCTTTTGTCTTTTTTGATGGTCCTAGCTTTTGTTTGTATATTTTCCACTTTCGGCATGTTGCTATGTGTTTTGTTGTTTATGAGCATGTTATGGAAATTGTGTCGATAATATCAGTTTTGTTGGTATATTTGTCAATTATGGAGCTTTGTTGTGGGTTAGATAAATAGGTGCTGACCATGATGTATAGCTATGTATGAGAAGTTATGTATTTGGATTTCTATGGGGATTTCCAGTCATGGTTTCATCATGAGTAGTGCTTTGAGGAGGATCAAATTCCTTAAGGTGAAATCTAAAAAAGTCGTGTCTCTAGTTTTTGAGTAATGGATGAATGCATGAAGATGACTTACACTTCTGGGCCAAAGGTGGTAATGAAATTTCAAGTTATTCCTCTTTTGTTGAATTGCAACCCTCAAAATTCATATAAGAAATATGAATTTTGATTCGGAGTAAAAAGAAAATATGTGGAGAATTATGATGTTGTCCTAATGATATTTTTTGAAAAAAAACTTTAGTATCATATAATTTCTCAATTTTCCATTAAATGCAATATATGTCCTTGCAAATTTCCACAAAACTTAAGAGGCATGTGTGTATTCACATAGCATAATTTATTCTAACATGTGTAATTTAATATATATATATATATATATATATATATATATATATATATATATATATATATATATATATGGGTGAAAATGTGAAGTTGGGAAACACTTTTTGCCCTTTTTTGACGTTGAAAATTGTAATTTTCTATGTTTTTCAACTTCAACTCCACTAAACTCATATTTTTATCGCAAATTATGCTTTGACATAAAAACAAGAATTGTAGAGAATTGTCTTACCTCCATACCGATATTTTTTTATAAAAAAAATATTGACATATAGAGGGGTAAATTTGTTGTTTACTAACTGCATATACTTGAAATTTTCAGGCAAACATAAATAGTCACTTTATTATCCTTTACTTTTTTAGGGAAGGTTATTCATTTTTTGGAAAAAAACCATAGCATCATAATCTGCATATATTGCACTAGTGCACAGACTATTTTTTGGTAATTTTCGGATCAAATCACTATTTTTTATTATTTTTTGAAATGGACGAAGACAAAAAAACAGTGATGTTTTAGTACATTTTATTATCCTTTGATTTTCTTTTCAATGTGATCGTCAATAAGAAAAATGAGAGTACCATTTTGAAGTAGACAGGGAGAGGAAGTGCACTATGATTTTTTTAAATTTTTTGGTGTCCTCGTTTGAAAGTTATTGAATTTTCATTTAGTGCAATTTTTCGAACAATGAAATTCCATAGTAACATAGTTTAGTAAAAAATTAATAAAAAATTGAATTTTTTAATGAAACTCCGTAAATCTCACATCATCAAAAACTAGATTTAGAGACGAATCTAATGGTACTTGGTCCGACATATAACATTTTGTTTTTGTAGGTGTTTTGCCCCTCCAAAGTTGCAGGTTTCTCAAAACTGCAGAGGTTTCTGAGTTTTTTGTTGACCAGAAACTCTCGGCCGAGAAAAACTCTCGGCCGAGAAATTTTTAAAACTCTCGGCCGAGAGTTTTAAACCAATTTATGCGTGGGAAAACTCCCGGGAAAAAGTTTTAAAAACTCTCGGCCGAGAGTTTTTCTAACTCTCGGCCGAGAGTTTGCGGCCGAGAGTTTTGTGACGCAACTCTCGACCGAGAGTTTTCAAAACTCTCGTTCGAGAAAATTTGAAATATTTAAAATCTCTCGGATGAGATTTTTGAAAACTCTCGGCCGAGAAATTTAGTTGACTTTTTTTCTCGGCCGAGAAATTAAAAAATCCTCCCGAATTCTATCTCATGCCAAAAAGTGTTTCCCAACTTCGCGTTTTCGCCCATATATATATAGATGAGCATGATCTACACAGAGAAAACTAAGTTTTTCATATTAAAAAAATAATTTTTTTATGGAAAATTATGTTTTTTTATTATTTTTCAAAGTTGGAGAAGCAATATTTAAATTGTGTTTTGGAGACATGTGTTCACGTAAGATTTTTTTCAACTCTTTAAATAAATTGAAAGACCAAGAGTACCCTTTTGAAGAGGACTCATAAACGAAGATAGTGATATTTTTTTAAAATTTTTTGTTGTGCATATTTTATATTATTGATTTTTTATTCAGCGCTTTTGAAACCGTCCAAAAAAATTTCAAGCATTATGTTTCAAAGAAATTTGATGAAAAATATCATATGAATTTGAAAGTGTCAAATTCATATGCCATTGGATAGAGGATTCTTTAACAAATCCAACATGATTAACTCTGCCATTTAAGAAAAAATTCTACCCTAAATCCTTTAGGGTACAAAATGGGGCTGCAGAGAAATTTGCAGAAGGGTTCTTGAAACTGTGATTTTTAGGACCTCAGGAGCTCGATCTTGCGCTTAAATTCAAAATTCAAATGGCTCCATCGAGCTTTGAAGAAACACTCGATCGAGTTGTATACATGGTTAAACAACGACTTGATCAGGCTATTAAAATACTAACCCACAACCTCCATTAAAATAAAAAATATAACTCGATCAAGACTTTAAATCAGGTTAGAAAACAACTTGATCGAGGTTTTGTTTAATGTTCGGTCGATCTATTTTTAAGCACATCAATAGCTCGATTGAGCACTTAAAAATTGCTCAATCGAGCATCCTTTTTTCAGCAAAACATGCCCTTGTTTCGCAAAAAAGTGTAACTCAGGTCCATGCTATCACCCTAATACAAAACTTTAACTTACAAAAAAAATAACAACCTCACTATGGTCATTCAATTTGAACAAAGTTACCGATCAAGCTAGAAAATTACCTAGTACCCGTTTTTTTGAGGTAGCAAAAAAAACACCCAATTTTGAAAAGTGGTGATGCATAATCATCTTGTTGTTTAGCATACTTTTGGCACTTTAAATTTTTTTATGTATCAAGTTTTTTGGAGCATATTTTCATGCTGATTTTGAAAAATGGTTATTCAAAATAATTTTTTTCTTTCTTTTTGGAGCATATTTTTGGCACATTAAATTTTTTTATGTATCAAGTTTTTTGGAGCACATGTTCAGGTTGATTTTCAAAAGTGATGATGCAGAATCAACCCTCTTTTTTTAGAGGACTCATTTTTGACACTTTAATTTTTCAAATGTATTAAGTGTGAATAAATGTTTTTAAATGTTGATTATTTACCATTTTTGTCTAATTCATCTTATTGTTTTTCTTCTTAAGATTATTTTTAAGGGTTTTCCAAACATATGTATCTTGTTTTTCTTTTCAATGTTTTTTTATAATGATTTTTATAATTTGTTTTGAAAAATTTGAAAAAAAATAGTAACATTAATATTCTGAGGTTATAATTTTTTATATATTTATATATTGTTAATTAAATTTCAATACATAACAAATATTTGTTACCAAAAGATAACAATTTTAAATAGTCGACAAAAAATACACATTTTACATATAAATATAATTAAAACAATATGTATTTCAAGACATTTTCGCTATCGAATGTATTTTTATATAATAAAGTTTTTATTTACTTAAAAAATATATTTTTATTTATTTTAAATTTTTATTTTTAATGTTTTTTTATTAAATTATTTATATGTTTTTTATTTTGTTTCATTTTTATAAATTTATTTATTTTTAATTAAAAAAAATTAAATGTTTTTATTTTATTTTTTAATTATTTATTTTTATGTTTTTTTAATTATTATTTTTAAATTTTATTTTAAAAGTTTTTATTTTTTTCAATAGGTGTTCTATTTCTTTATCTTTTTGTTTTCAATTTTGTTTTTGTTTTTTAAATGTTTTCATTAATTAATTAATTAATTTTTTATTTATTTATTTTTTTCAATGTTTTAATTTTTTATTTTAAATTTGACTGTATTTTTTATTTTTTTAACTATTAATGTTTTAGTTTTTTATTTTTAAAATTTGATTGTATTTTTTATTTTTTAACTTTTAATATTTCTATTTTTTTAAAGTTAAAAAAAAAAAGCAATATCAATTAAATTATTTCTATTTTTTTAAAGTTAAAAAAAATAGGAATATCAATTAAATTATTGGTAACTGTGGATAGATATTATTAAGCATTGGAATATTTACTATATAATACATTTTGTATTGTTAATATTAGAAAAATATATAAAATTTACTTAAGTTATAACTTTATTTTAAATTATTAATAATAAATAATAAACAGAATTAATATATGATGCAGAGAGAAGTTTGCAAAAAAAGAAGGGGCTGTAACCATGGAGATTTCAGCGATGTGTGAAGAGGATTTGTGAATGGATGACTATTTGATCGATTATTCTTAAGATGACTATGTATATTTATTATGAAATAAATATTTTTATTTATTTAAGGTTTTTATTTTTTAAATGTATGCTTTATTTTTTTTTAATATTTTTTTTTGTTATTTTTATTTTTAATCTTATTTGAATATTTTTTTTGGAAAAAAAAACATAGTGTCATCTTCTTTGAATATAAATTCATAAAAATTGCATAAAAATTGTTTTTTTTTTTTACTTTTTTATTCAAAATTTTCATAAAATTATTGTAATTAACATGTCGTTTTTAGCTCCCCACTTAAGAAGACCCTACATTTCTATTTTTGTTTTTTATTTTTATTTTTATTTTTTTAAATGTTTCTTTTTTTTAAAGTTTCATTGAAATAATTTATATATTTTAAATGTTTTTTTCAAAATATTCTTTTTAATTTTTTTAATAATTTTTAATTTAGTATCATTTTTTGGGATTCAACTGCATTAAGTAAGTCATTTATCTATGACCATTTCCATGAGAGGTAGTCGTAACTGACTAATTTCTCATGATTTTTGAATAGTCCACTTAGTACTAATTGCATCGGGTGATGCTCATAGGGGTGAAGAAGTGAGATTGAAACTAGTGAAATGAATCACATATCATCAATCATCACTTCCGGGACCTGCACCCAGTAGCCAAGACTTCCCAGGAGGTCACCCATCTAAGATTTCCTCTCACTCAAACACGCGTAATTGTGGAGTTTTCTCCACAATCAAACCCACTTAGCTTGCTACCCCATTTGCAAAACCTTAGAAAGTATTGTGCCTCTTGAACCATTCAAGTAGAGCTCCCTTTACCCTTTGTATTTAAGTATTGAGGGGTTTTTGCAGTGCATTATATTCGTATCATTTTTGGGGATTCAACTGCATTAAGTAAGTCAGTCATCTATGACAATTTCCATGAGAGGTAGTCGCAACTGACTAATTTCTCATGATTTTTGAATATGTTGGACACCTAATCCTCAACGGGTAGGTGTGGAAGGCGAATGGACAAATGGAGTCCAAGAGACCACTTGGAATGGGAATCCAAGGGTCACACCAATGTAATATAAATGTACATCTATGATGAATAATAAGATAACTCATGCTTATCCTTCGATTTTGTCTTCTGTGTTTACTCTCCTTCTTGTGTTTACCATGCGTGTGTTTAACATGGTATCAAAGCCAAAATGTTAGTAACCTGCTCAATCTTGTGAGAGCCACTTGTTTTTGTGGCCTATGTAAACCAGGTAACACATTCAAATCTTCTCTTTTGGTAAAGTTCCAAGAAATGTTTCATCATCTCTGCCATCATTTTCTGCAAGCTCCTGCAACAAACAATGCTGCAGACCTGTTCACGCTCAAAACCTAACGCACATACCTACATTCCCTACGCTGTTTGTCCACTGTTATGGCATTCTGGTTACTCACCTAGTGCCTCCACGCAGGATGTCAGCTATATTCTAGCTGTGATTTCTGACCATTTCTGTAACAACTTTGAAAAACATTCCCTTAAAATTTACATAGTTTTTCATAAACGCACTAGTGGCTCTTGCACAAATAACTTTTTGGACTCTTCCTCATACCACTGGTCAACTTATCCTTACCCACTGCACTCCTCCTAGCAGATCTGGTCCCAAAACAATTGGCCCTCGACTCTTCCAAAATTTATAGTTTCACTGCATGAAAATGTTTGTATCCCATAGTGGACAAGATATTATCCTGAGAGAGGCACGAACTGAGTGAATGGTGGCGCTCCATGTTACACTGACCCCTCAACCTCTCCATAATATCTAGTCTACAGTTAATGGAGGCTCCTTCCCCTATGGTTCGAATCCACATTGTGCCTCTCTTGCACTGTTAAGCCTCTCACACAGCTACATACCCCGAATCACCTTCCCAATTTCTCTTATCAGAGCGGGCAAAGGCTCGAAATGATGACGGGCAGGGTTGTGGTTATTGGTTCTACACAACATCGGGAAGCCCAACAGTGCTCTAAAAAACAGGCTTGGGCAGAATCAGACGATATATGGACATTATCTGCTATTTCTTGGAAGCGAAATAAGAATTTGCAGCCCCTTCTCGCTGCCACGTTGCTCGGTCCTCCCTCAAATGCTGCCCCTCTACTCACCTCGGCTCCCCGTCCACCTCTGCTCTGTCCCTCCGTCGTCCCTCCTCCTGCGTCGACTCTCCCACAGTCCCTCCCTGCTCTCCCATCACTAAACGATTGCCTCTGGAGGAATGTGTTCGACTAAACGTTGTGTATGCATGGTATGCTATGATTTCCATTATTAATGGTGGTGCATTGGATGACTGCTTACCCAATTTGATACAGATTCGTATGGTATGCGTTACAATTAGCGTTGTCTTTGTATGGTATAAGTTGCAACTGATTTGAGATATGAAAATATATGTTGACTATTTTTTAAATATCAAAATATGTTGATACTTCCCATACAAATCCGTGGAATATATATGTTGGAGATTGCATTCTGCAATTGAGAAATATTTTCTTGAGGGTCTTGTTCAGGAAGGAGTGGCTTGTGGCCTTGGAGCAAAGCAACTTGGCTAAAGAGCTTATTGTTCATGGTGAAAAGCCAACCCTTGAAGACGAACATCCACCGATATGTTCATATGGTATGCATTGATTTCCCTTGACTGTGCGTAGTGCTGCATTGAACATGATATATATAAATTTTTGAAGATCGCATATCATTGGAAGGAAATTGGTCCATTTAGAGGGCTTGTTCCATTGTTATACATCCCTCTGTCTTTCTTGGATGAAATATTTTAGCTCTAACTACTTTGTTTCCATATTAAGTCTATTGCGAGAAGATTTTCTTGAAGGAGAGTTCGTAAAAAAAAGAAAAAAAAAAGAAAGATGGCTAGGATTGATGATGTAATATAATTGTTGAATACTTTAATACATTGCACTATTGATAGGATGGAAATCATCAACAAAGACACTCTCTTTGACATCCAAAGCTATCTACATAATTCACAAGAAAATATATATTTTTTGCAGCTTGAATCTTAGCTTCAGCAAGAAGAATTACAACAGTGGAGTCATCATTCTGAACTTGTTTCTGTTCAGAAAATTGAAACAAAATCCTATAAGAAGCAAGTAAATAATGTTGCAATCGATTCACATTCAGTGCCTAGTTCAAAAGCAAATTTGTATGCAGATGCATATGTTCACACTTTACTTCCCAAGCCCATTGTCAGACCTTGGGAAAAGCTTTTCCACAACACGCACAAAATTGGTCTTGGATATGACAAGGAGTTGTCTTTTCATATTCCAGACTACTCCAAGCCCATCAAATTTCAGAGTGTCAGATTTCTTCATGACTGCTCACCTTCAGCTGTTCCAGATCTTGCTCCTCTTCCAAAGCAGCAACAACAAATTGTAAAATGCCAACACTGTGATCGAGTTGGCCATATGAAAGATCACTGTTTCGATATTGACCCATGCAAGCACTATGGTTGGCACACCCATTCTTCACACAGATGCTTCAGAAACAAGCCTCCTGCAAGAACAAAGATTCATCTCGGATGGATCGCTGCTTGGAAATGGGCATCAAAAACCAAGAAGATGTTTAAGTCACATGTTAGAACTTGTTCTAAAATATTGAGCAAACTTGCAGCTGATTTTTCGCCATCATCTCACCTTGTACCTGACAGGGGGGAAAATGGTGGTCATCTACAAGCTTCGAAGTCACATCAAGCGAACCTGAGCCATGGCCTGTCATTCCAGATTCAAAGTTGTAGCCAGAGACTCAACACATCAAGTGAGCCTGAGCCACAACTTTTCATTCTAGATTTAGAGTTGTAGCCAGAGACACAGATGCCCATGAGCATGCCTTTGGTTGGTGGATAGATTTAAACCATCCATGTGAGGTTGATATTCTTCCTCTTCAAAGAATTTGGAGCACTTCCTCTAGTAGAAGACTTCAACTTCTTGCCAGCATTGGTAGAGTTACGGGAAATGCATTAAGCATTCCAGAGTTGGTGGTCATCCTTAAACCATCACAGGTTGTAGATCTCCCTTCTTCTAGGTTGAAGGTCTCCCTCTTCAAATATGAGGGAAACTTCCTCTAGCAGAAGCCCTCAACTTCTTACCAGATTTGGAAGAGTTCCGGGAACTACACTAAGCGTTCCAATATTGGTGGTCATCCTTAAACCACCTCTTTATGCCAACATTCCAGAGAGCTGATTCAGCCTAAGTGCTGCCATGCATACTATGTAGATTTGTATTACAACTCTCTTCTTGGACTCACACATACCCCTTCGGATTAAAGGGGGGAATGTTAGACACCTAATCCTCAATGGGTAGGTGTGGAAGGCGAATGGAAAAATGGAGTCCAAGAGACCACTTGGAATGAGAATCCAAGGGTCACACCAATGTACATCTATGGTGAATATAAATGTACAACTATGATGAATAATAAGATAACTCACACTTATCCTTCAATTTTGTCTTGTGTGTTTACTCTCCTTCTTGTGTTTACCATGTGTGTGTTTAACATAATAGTCCACTTAGCACTCATTGCATCAGGTGATGTTCATTTCTTTATTTTTGTTTTATTGTTTTTTTTTCAATTTATTTTTTTAATGTTTTTTTTTTATAAGTTTAATTTTTTAAATGTTTTTTTTCTTATTTATTTCTTTTAAAGTTTTTTTATTTTATTTTTTGAAAATAATTTTTATTATGTTTTTGTTTAATATATTTTTATTTTATTTTAATATATATATATATATATATTTTAAAATTTATCTCATCAATATTATTTATTTATTTTTGATGTTTTTTCGTGTCAATTTTTTAAATTCTCTTATTAAATTATTTTTTTTTGAAATATTTCCCTTTTTTAATTTATTTATTATGTTTTTATTTGTTTTGTTTGTTTTTTTATTTTTATTTATTTTATTTTTTGTCTTTTTATAATGTAATTTTTTTGTGTTATGTTTTTTTAGTTTTTTTTGTTTTAATATATATTTTTATTTATTTGTTATTATTTTTTAATTTTTTTTTTAAATTTTTTCAATGTATTCATATCCTAAATATATTTGATTGAATATATATCTATATATATATATATATATATATATATATATAAGTTTATGAGAACAATTTTTTGTTGATGGTGTACTTTAAAGGCTTATACATTTCGAAAATAATACTTTTTTTTTTTTGCATAATCTGTAATATGTTTATTAGTTTCGATTTATTAAATTCAAAAGAAATATAACTTTAATATTAAATTATTATGCATATTACTATATATGAAAATAAAAATAAAATATATATATTTCTCAATAATGAAATATAGTTAAAAAAAAATTGCAAATTTCAAAATCTTAAAATTATTTAAAAATAAAATATTTACAAAAATTTCCAAAAAGACAAATGTTTTAATATAATATTAAAAACTTCAAAATCACATAAAATTTTTTTTTTTTTTTTTTTTTGGTAAAATTGTTTCATTCATCATAATTGATGTGTTTCCTTTTCAATGATTTCAATACATTATATAAAAAGACATTATATTTAATACATTGCTATTAATATGATGAAATAAAAATAAAAATAAATTAACATAACTTTAAATGGTAATAGTGGCTAAAAATTATTGGAATTTTCAGGATTTTCATAGAGCTGATATTTTATCTTTAATGCCATCATTGAAATTTTAAGGTTTTTAGAGACATGATATTTTATCTTTAATTCCATGCCTAAAAATCGTTGAAATTTTAAAACATTTGATATTTTATTTTTAATGTTATGTCTATCATTGAAATTTTAACATTTTTCAAAGTCATGGTATCTTATATTTAATGTCATTATTAAAATATGTTGACCATTTACCTCGGAAAAAATAACCGCTATTCTAGTATCAACATTTTTCATTTTCATGGTGTTTTTTGCACAAAAAAAAGTTGTTGACGTTATTCCAACATCAATACTTTTCGTTTTCAAGGTGTTTTTTTCACACAAAAAATTAGCGACGTTATTCTAGCATGAACACTTTTCGTTTTCAGGGTGTTTTTTGCACACACAAAATTGGCGATGATATTCGAGCATCAAGACTTTTCATTTCAGGGTGTTTTTTGCACACACAAAATTGGTGACATTATTCCAGCATCAACACTTTTTGTTTTCAGGGTGTTTTTTGCACCAAAAAAATTGACTTTTACTTCATTTTTTAAAAAATGTTGAAAATTCCCCCCCAAAAAATGTTATTCCAGAATACAAATTTTTGGTTTCAGGTTGTTTATGTTTTTTTTTAGAGTTATTTTTTAGGTAATAGTTCTCGTTTGATAGGTAACTTTTTTTTGTTGATATTACAACCCAATATTTCGCTCACTAGCAGTCATAAGTAAAATATTTCGATATCCAAATGACCTAATATAATTTCATATCAACTTTAAAAAGAGATAAAGATATTAGAAGTGAAAAAATGCAAGTAACATGTTTAAGCCTTATGCTTTTAAAAAATATTTCAACTCATGACTTAAATAAACTATTTGAAGATGCATATTAACTAATTTATCTAGATATCAACTTAATATATATATATAGAAAGAAAATATTTTAATATTGTATAAATAAAATATTCAAATGTCCAAAAACTAATAATTGAAAGTTAAAAAAGAAAATAAAAAATATCAGAGTATTTTTTAATAAAAATAACAAAAAGGAGGTGTGTTTTCATTCAATTCTTAATATAAATTAGTATGTGACATTTAACAATATTCATAATAATAATAATAATAATAATAATAATAATAATAATAATAATAATAATAATTCACATCATTAATAAAATATTTTAATATTGAGGATTACGTAATATTGATGTATATTTTAAAATATATTAAGAAAAAAAAAACATTTTAATGTAAACAATGTAATCCATAGATAAAATATCTCAATGCATATGCTATGTAAACTATTTTAAAATAAATTGTGTATATATTATATTGTTTAAAAAAATTATGTATATATCATATAAAGTAATTGGAAAGAATATGTTTTTATGGCTAAAATGTTTGAAGTCTCACTAGTTTACAATATGGTCATTTTTTATGTATATTTTTTCTTGTTATTTTTCCTTACAATTTTTTGGACTTACAAGTTGAAGTTAAAGTTATGTATGTTATATAGTATTCAAAAATACTATTTAAATAATAAAAAATTCTACATTGTATATACATATAGAGTGAGACCAACTACAAATTTATTGAGATCTAACAAAGGATGAGAGAGACGCAATGTTTTTGCCAAATTTTGTACTTTAAAAGAGTTTTGCACATGAAGAGATTTGATCCCTCTTGGCACATGCTAGATCCGTGCTTAAGATGAATCTACAATGGTAAAAATCCATCTCTTATTAATTTTAAATTTTGTATTAAAATCAATATACATACATCTAACTCATGACATTTTAAGCATCCAAAATTGTACATGTCAATTTTTTTTTGACATGTCAATAATTTATGAACTTGCAAAGATTGTTTGAGGTATTGCCACAATGTATTTGAATATGATATAAAAAAATATGAAAGATAGAAAATTGCATATATAAATTTTTTTATAATTTTTTTTTATAACTATGTTAAATTCAAAATTTTCCTAGTCATATTATTTTTTTGCAAAATATTATATATATAAGGAATGGAGAGAATGAGGGGAAGGGAGGAGCCGACCAACCTAATTAAGAATTTAAATGATATTGATAACTTAATTTAATATGTTTATAAATTTAATTTAATTTATTATAAATTGTTGTAGTTTATTATAAATCTTTTATTTAATTTAATTATAATTTATAAGTTTAATTAAGATAAGGATTTTTATTGGAAATTTTATTAATAGTTGTTTAATAAAAGAATAAAGTTATTGTTAATAATGAAATATTATCAATATTAATTAGTAATAGTTTATCTTATTACTCATAATATTGATTAATTCATAATAATAATAAAGTTAAAATTAATGTATTTGTTTTTTTGATAAGATGTTTAATTAAATTTATTACTTCAAATTAACACATCATTCCAAGCATAAAATTCGCGAGGCCATTGAAATCATCAAACACCCTCACAATCTCAATAGGGATGGGGGTTTGGAAGTTAACATAAATTGGATCCCCTTACTCCCTCACTCTGCTAAAAAATAGATCACCATCCTGTTGTACATTGGTTCCCCTCACCCCACCTCCATTTTTAACTCCATATTTGCGCCCCTATCTAGCACTCCCTCACATTCATCTCCCTCTTAGGAATATTGGGTCCTCCCCCTCCCCTTCCTTTTATTCCTTATACCCTTATCTTTACATTACCCTTTGCATTAATCCTAAACCCATAAATTGAATCTTGCTAACCCAACTAATAACAATAATTACATTTATATAAAATAATTTACAAAACCCCCAACCCCTTCCTCCCCCTTCACATTATTAATTTTCGCATCCATTCCCCTCTAAATTTTTTACTATTCCCCCCTCATTTCATTGATTATTTCATATCCCCTTGGCTACACATCATTCCTTTTCTTCCTCTCCCTCCGTCCATTAATTCTTTTGATAAAATTTCATAATAAGTTTTCTAAATCATATTATAATTAACCTAATTTTTAATTTTAAGTAATCAATTTAATTAAATATCTTATCAAAATAATAAATGTATTAATTTGAACTTTATTATTGTTATTAATTAATCAATATTATTAGTAATAAGATAAACTATTATTATTAATACTAATAATATTTCATTATTACTTAAAACTATATTCTTTTATTAAACAACTATTAATAAAAATTCCAATAAAAATTATTATTATTAGTGATTAATTAAACTATTAAATTATAATTAAATAAAATAAAATATTTATAATAAACTACAACAATTTACAATAAATTAAAATAAATTTACAAACATATTAAATTAAGTTATTAATATCATTTCAATTCTTAATTATGCTAGTTGACTCTTCCTTTTTTCTCATTCTATCTATTTCTTATTTATAACTTTGGTTTTCTTTTTTTTTATAGGTTTTGTCCAAAAAATGAATCTTATTCTAGACTCGAAACATAGAAAAAAAAAATGTGAACATTACGAATTCTAAATCTCAAAACTTACACCACGGAATCTCCAAACTATCATTATTATATATATATATTACTATAAAAATTGAATATGTAAATAATAAGGTTATCTTTAAAATTTTTGCACAATATGTCAATATAGTAATAAAATTATAAGATGATGTAAAATTATAAAAGGCAATATAGCCATGGAATTATGAGGTCATGTATGAGTGGATGCTATGGATCCTTAACATAATTTAGTTTTTTTCCTTTATAACATACACACATGCGATTAAGGGAACAAATATTTATAATAAGAATGAAATGCATATATATCTTAAAATTTTAAATGTATAAAAAATCATAGTATAGAAAAATATGTGTATCTAAATTTGTGTATTTAAATCTATATATGTAGTTTCATGGTTTGTTATTTGCAACTAAACCTATAAAATTTATGTTAGTGAAGATGTAGTTTGAAAATTTCAATTTCATTTAAAAAAACAAAAAACAAAAAACATTTGTTGACACACATTTGTTGACACTGATCTTTCAGATCAGGTAATAAATAGAAAATAAATAGAAAATAAGAAGAAAAAGAATATGAAGAGACACTAGGAGATGAGGGCTTACAGTCTTTCCCTCCATGTATATATTTATGATTAGTCTTAATGCATAATCACAGTTTTGCTTTGAGAAGTTACCAATGTATATATTTATGATTAGTCTTAATGCACAATCACAATTTTGCTTTGAGAAGTTACCTCCTAACCTGACATGGTATCAGAGTCAAGTTCCCAAATTAATTTATGTGTTGTTACTCCTCTCAATTTTTGGCCATATTCTGTTACTATATTCGATGCCATATTCTCTACCATATTTGTTCCATTCAAATCCCTTAGAGCTGCGTTGAACGTCCACTGTGAACGCTATTTTTTGAAGCCTTGAAAAGGTTGTTCGTTAGTTGATTTATTTGTGCATTCAATACTGGTGTATGGTAAAAATGAGTAGCGTATGGTGTCCATTGTGAACACTGTTTTTTTGAAGCGTTGAAAAGGTTGTTCGTTAGTTGAATTATTTGTGCATTGAATACTGGTGTATGGTAAAAATGAGTAGCGTATGGTGGTGTTGAATATTCTTGTGGATTCAAATCCCTTAGAGCTGCGTTGAACGTCCACTGTGAACACTGTTTTTTGAAGCCTTGAAAAGGTTGTTCGTTAGTTGAATTATTTGTGCATTGAATACTGGTGTATGGTAAAAATGAGTAGCGTATGGTGGTGTTGAATATTCTTATGGATGCTACTCAGGAGGAGAAGTTTATCCATGTGCAATTTCTGTTATGGAAAACAGTGGTGCTACTATGACCGAACTGTGAACTGCTGCACTACTCGTAAGTATCCTAGTTCTTTGACTGCACGTATGATTTTTATGCCTTGAAGTGTTTATAAGACTGTGTATTCAAACCATCGCTACTGGTCATAATCCGTCATATATAACTCTCGGTTATATAACCTCTGTCATACAATACTTCCATACTCAGTGCTTTTACCCATCGTGGCCATCTTCCTCTGCACTTTCGTGCCTCTAGGCTCTGTGTATTAAATTGCGTGTCTGTGTCATACACCGGTCAATCAACTTACACCCCTTGTGCTACGACATGGTGGCGCAGCGGGAGTGTGGTGGTATCCTGACTCATGGCTCCGAGGCTTCATGGCCCCATGGCTATTTGACATACTGTTTAAAAATTCGCTCCCGGTTACCAACACTCCTTGCGTGTTGTGCTCCTCCCACATACACCGCTCCATATATGCAATACGACACTCAGTTTCTGACTCCAGTCGATACTCCATACTCCGGTTGATATCTCCCACCGCTTACCACTGCACTCCCATACCATAGTTTATACCCTCGCTCCCTGCTATATAATTCCCTTCCGCTCCCTACTATATAACTCCTTTCCGCTCCTTGCTATATAACATCTCTGCTCTGTCATATATAGCTCCTCTCACATAGTTATAACCCAGAACTATATATCATATAAATCCTACTCCGTGCATTATAATTATACGCCATTTCAGTTAATATACCACCTTCCCCAGACAATATCTCCTCCATATACTCCCTTCCCCAAATAATACCAATGATATATTATTCCTCATTTTTTTCAAAGTTAAACAAAGTTTTCCAACATTTTTGTCTCACTAGAAGTGCAATTTGTTTACACAATAAACATATTTTTTTTTAAAATTCATTCACAAGATTCTTCTAGAGGAAGAGGTGGTCAAAGAGGAAGAGGAAGGAGGAATTTTAGAGATAGGGGGGAAGATAGTTCCAAGGAGAAAATTATGATATTCATTGCATTCTATGAAATAGAGATGGACATGATGCATCCAGATGTAAGTTTCTTTGGGTTAAAATTGAGTAGGAAAGAAATGAAGCCAAAGGTAAAACCAATGAAAAAGCAGAAGGTAAAGCACCCGAATCTGCTCACTATTTTATGACACATTGCAATATTAGAGTAAGTGAAGAATTTTTCAATGATTCACTTGCTTCATGGAAAGATGATTGGTTTCTTGATTCAGGAGCAACTTACCACATGAATTTTAAGAGAGATTTTTTTGAAGAATTCATTAATAATGTTGATGGAGTAGTATATTTTGCAGATAAGTCAAAACTCAAGCCATGAGGGCTTGGCATCATCAGGCTCAAATTGCCTGGTCTTCCAGACTTGCTTCTACCTGATGTTCTATACCTCCCGGAGATGGGGAGAAACTTGTTGTCTTTGGTCCACATCCACGAGAAAGGACACTCCATTCATATATTTGATGACAAGGTCAAGGTCAGAAAAGAATCAGATCACTCACTTGTCATGACGAGGAAAGAAGAAGAAAGACTTATGAAGTTGCAAGGTACCTCTACTCATGCACAAAAAATTGCATACAATTCTCACTATGATGAAGGTACATTTCCATAAATTCTTTTATAACATGCTATATTTGGACACTTGAACTATAACAACTTTCATTTGTTGAAGAAAAGTGGTGTTACTAGTTTGCCAACGATTCCTAGGAAAATTATGCAATGTGATGCTTGTATTCTAGGAAAGCACAACAAATAGTCTTTTCATGATTATCATTCCATAGCACATAGAAAACTTGAACTTGTTCATTTAGACTTATGTGGCCAAATTCCCATTCCTTCTGCAAATGGTAATAAATATATGATGACATTTATTGATGACTACACCAGAATGTGTTGGGTTTATTTATTGAAGAATAAATTTGATGCTTTTCAAATATTCAAGGACTTTCATGCATGGATTGAAAATGATGCACAATCTCACATTGGATCTATTCGCACTGATAATGGAAAAGAATACACTTCAAATGAGTTTGAAAATTATCTTCACCAGCATGGGATCAAACATAAAAAAAACTGTGTCTTATAATCCCCAACATAATGGAGTAGCTAAAAGAATGAATAGGAAAATCTTAAATATGGTGTGTTCCGTGATGTTTTTTAAGAATGTTAAACTAATTTTTTGGGCTGATGTAGTTCTATGTGCTATGTATATAAAGAATAGGTGTCCATCTAATGCTATTACAAACAAGGCTCCTTTTGAAATGTGGTATGGCCACATTCCTTTGGTAAATAATCTTAGGGTCCTTGGTTCCACTTGTTATTTGATACTGAAGGAACACAATAAGAAAATTGGTGCTAGGAGTCGTATGTTATGGAACCAGCTCCAAAAATTGAAGAAAAGAGAGATCAACACCTTATAAATCAACCACTTCGAGGGGACAACCTCCTTTACATTACATAAATGAAAAATTCTTGGATGATACAAATAAAAATACCTCCTTTCTATATATAGGAGTCCATGGGGTCACAATATAATCCTAGACGACCTAACAATACTAATGTAATGAAACAATAATAACAATATGGGGGTTACAGGGGTACAGCAATAACCATAAGGGGGATACACTAACAACAATAAGGGACTACACTAGTAATATAGGGACCTAATGATGACCCTCTCCTTCAAAAAAGTTTTGTCCTCAACGGTTGAGTAGATATGGATGCTTATGTATAAAATTCTCATCCTCCCATGTAGAATCTTCAGTGGGTAAATTCTTCCACTTGATGAGATACTCTGAAATTGATCGATTACGTAGCTGTCGAGTTCTTGTTTTCGTGACTGCTTCAGGTTCCAACATGATTTTTCCTTCCTGATAAAGTTCTGGCAATATTGTTTGAACTAGAAGTTTGTCACTTATAACCTTCTTTAAGCATGAAACATAAAAAATTGGATGCACTCAAGAAGAAGCATGAAGCTCCAATTTGTATGCCATAGTACCAATATTTTGCAACACCTTGTAAGGACCATAGTATTTTGGCAATAATTTATTATCCTTATTAGCTTATTTGAGGGACATTTGATTTTATGGTTGTGGCCGTAAAAATACCCAGTCTCCTACATCAAAACTTCTCTCGCTGCGATGTTGATCTTCATGTTGTTTCATTCGATTTTGTGTCAAATTTATGTTATCCTTTAAGAGTTGGAGAACTTTTTGTTGATGCTCGATGTGATATTCCATTGCTTGAACCTTAGAATTTTCTCTTAAATATGATGTGATGGACGGTGGATGATATCCATAAAGTGCCATAAATGGGGTCATTTTTGCTGCAGTATGGAAGGAAGTGTTATACCACCATTCAACCACAGGTAACCACTTGACCCATTGTGTTTGTTTGCCACATACAAAACAACGAAGATATCCTTCCAAACATTTGTTCACTATCTCAGTTTTCCCATCGGATTGAAGATGATAAGATGAGCTATGATCTAGTTGAGTACCCAAACAAGAAGATAATTCCGTCCAAAAATTTCCATTAAAAATGGGATCTCTGTCGCTTACAATAATCTTTGGGTTTCCATGTATCTTTTGAGTTTTTTCCATACATAAAGTAGCAATTGTACTTTCTTTAAATGGATGAGATAATGCACAAAAGTGTTCATACTTGGTATGTCTATCAACTACCACCATGATGGCACTCTTTCCTTTGGAATTAGGTAAACCTGTGATTAAATCCATTGAAATATCCTCCCAATATTGACTTGGAATGGATAAATGTTGTAGAAGACCTGGGGTATTAATTGTCTCCATTTTATTTTGCTGGCAAACCAAACATTCTGCCACAAAATCTTGAATATCAAATTTAAGTCCATTCAAAAAAATCTTTTTTCACACTATGATAAGTTTTTAAAATACCCGAGTGTCCTCCTAAGGGAGAACTGTGCAATTCCAAAAGAATATTTTGTTTTAGTTGGGAATTCTTACAAATATATAAGCGATCTTTGTACTGTAAGGAATCATTTTTCCAACTAAATGTATTAGATGTACTAGGATCTTGCTGTAACTTTTGAATGAGTGTCCACACTTCTTCGTCCTTTTTCCATTCATCCCTTGCTTCAGTTATCCATTCTGGTTGGATAATAGAAATGACATAAAGCAATGCTTCCACCTCTCCATTCTTTCTTGAGAGTGCATCTGCAACAATATTTAGTTTTCCTTTTTTGTAGATGATTTCAAATTGATAACCCAACATCTTTGTGACCCATTTTTACTGCTCTTCTGAAGATAATATTTGTTCCAAAAAGTATTTAAGACTATCATGATCTCTTTTTACCTTGAAGTGTCTTCCCATTAGGTAAGGTCACCATTTATTTAATGCATGTAGTATTTCCAACATTTCTTTTTCATAAATAGCTTTCTGTAAATACTTTCCTTTGATTGGACGACTTTCAAAAGAAATGGGTCTTCCTTCTTGCATTAAAATAACACCAATTCCATTTCTTGAGGCATCATATTCCACAATAAAGGTTTTTGTGAAGTCTGGAATAGCTAAGACCGGTGCTAGGCACATTTCCTCTTTAAGATGTTCAAAGGCCTTAGTTGCTTCAGGAGTCCATGAAAATGCATCTTTCTTCAATACTTTTGTTAGAGGTGCTCATATTCTCCCACAATTCTTAAAAAACTTGTGATAATACTCTGTTAACCCGAGAAATCCTCACAACTGCTTTATGGTTGTGGGGACTTTCCATTCCTTAATGAATTTAATTTTGTTAGGGTCTACCTTAACACCCTCGTGAGATACAATATGACCAGGATATTCCACCTCTTGTACTCCAAAGAAACATTTGGAAGTTTTTGCATATAAATGTTTCTCCCACAATAGTTTGAGCACCCTGTCAACATGTTGAACATGATCCTTCCAAGACCCGCTGTAGATTAGTATATCATCAAAAAATACTAACACAAATTTTCTAAAGAAGGGTTTGAAAGTGGAATTCATCAACCATTGAAATGTAGAAGGTGCATTAATAAGGCCAAAAGGCATGAACAAAAATTCATAATGACTTTCATGAGTTCAAAATTATGTTTTCAAAATATCTCCAGTCTTCATTATAATTTGATGATATCCTGAATGAAGATCCAACTTGGTAAAAAAAATTTCTCCATGTAATTCATCCAATAATTCATCAATCACAGGAATGGAAAATTTATCTTTAATAGTGAGCTTATTGAGCTCCCTATAATCTAGAAACATGCACCATGATCCATCCTTCTTGTTCACCAATACTACTGGAGCATAGAAAGAACCTTGACTAGGTTGAATTATACCAACCTCTAACATTTCTACAATCATACATTCAATTTTGCTCTTTTGGACATAAGGATATATGTAAGGCCTCATGTTTGGAGGGACAATTCCTGGAATCAAATGAATAGCATGATCATGATCACGAATAGATAGGAGTCCTTTGGGAGTTTCAAACACCTTGGAATGATTGTCCAAAACTTTTTGGAGATCTGGAGAAATAGATGATTTTGATGTTGGAACTTCTAGTGAGAATAATTATGCAATTATGCCTTGCTGTTCTTTGTTCAGAAGCTTTGTCATGACATTAGAGCTTATTATTTTTCCCGAATTACCTGTGATACCCTATAATTCAGCTTCCTTTCCTTCCGAAAAAAAATTCAAGAAAAGTTATCGAAAATTAAAAGCTACCGTCCCTAGAGATTTTAACCATTGTACTCCTAGTACAACATCAGCACCTCCCATTGGAATGGAAAGAATTGGAATATTAAATACATATTCCCCCATGGTTAGCTTGATATTATGGAATTTTCCAGAGAAATTTATAGTTCCTCCATTTGCAACCATCACTTGACACTATAGTGTTGGGTATAGGAAGGAATTCATTTCCTTGGCTACCTTACAATGAATAAAATTATGGGCACTACCCGAATCAATCAACACTATTACCTTTTTTTCTTTTCTTGATATGTCCTTCTATCTTGAGAGTTTGAGGAGTGGTAATTCCTACCAATGCATTATAGGATATGGTCATACTCATTTCTTCTTTCTCTAGGGTTTGTTCCTGGTGTATATCCTCTTCTTTTGAAGTTTCTTGTTCATTTTCTTCCCCCTCTTGATAATCTATGTAAAATAATTTCTTCTTAGCACACTTATGACCTTTAGTGTATCTTCTATCACAATTGTATCAAAGCCCTTTTACTATTTTTTCTTCCAATTGTTGTATTGTCAACCCTGTATGTTGTGGAATTCTAAGAGTAGCAAAACTTCCATCTTTATAGATGTGAGTGGTAGGCTTCCTTGTCACCATAGTTTTACATTCAATTTTTCTTGCCAACCTGAATGCCTTCTCCAATGAATTAGGTTCTGAAAGGTGAACCTCATGTTGGATGTTATCCTTTAAAGTCCCTACGAAGACATCGATCCTGTGTTCCTCTGGAATATCAGCTACCCTTATATTTAATTTTTGGAAGTCCTCAATGTGCTCCACCACTAAACCATTTTTTTTTAGATTTATCAATTGGCTAAATAAGGTGTTGCTATTTTTATCCTCATAATGTGTTATCATTTCCTCCGTAAAAATTGACCAAGTGATAATTTTTTTTGGGAGAAAAGCCATCGACACCATGCAAATGTATTATGTTCTAAATATAAAGTTGCAAGGCTTACCTTTTATGTGTTTTTCACATTATTGAGATCAAAATATTGCTCCATCTATATTATCCATGTTATGGGATTCTTGCCATCAAACTTCCTCATATCGATCTTAGGAATATGGTGGGTCTTCGATCCAAAATTAGAGTTCATGAAATCACGATTAACATTTATTTTTTTCTCATCTTGAGTTTCCTCTACAATCTTTTCGAAATTAGGAATCATTTCTTTTATCAACTTTGTCAAACCTTCCTTCAAACCTTCCATGTCTGCTTTTAGATCATTATTCATGTATTCCATGTTGTCTTTCAATTTTTATTCCATGTATTCCATGCCATTCTTCAAACCATCCATCTTAGCTTCCACGCCTTTCTTCAAACCCTCCATATTAGCTTCCACGCCTTTATTCAAACCCTAAGTATTAGCTTCCAATCCCTTATTTAAACCATCCATTTTTAGTTCCACACCTTTCTTCAAAACTTCCATTTAATTTGTTTTTGTTCTTTGCGTACATGAAATTTGGTGCACTTGCTCTTGTAATTTTGATATATCATGTTGCACTTATTCATCTTCAAGAGTCATAGTAGAGTATTATAAGGGCTTAAAGGGTGTTGAATTATTTTTAGGTGGCATTTTAGAACCCAATACTGATATCTATACTTCAATATGCCCTTGGAATCACTTCAAACTGATTTTTCAAACAAGACTTATGCAATTTGAAAAAAATACACACCTTTTTCTTTCTTTTGAAGAGCTTGATATTGAAACTGAATTATCTATGTGATTTCGGATCTTCAGTATCTGAAATTTAGTCCTGTAGTAGCCCTCTGAATATGATTTCAAATGCCACAAGTCTGACCTGATTTGGATGCTTCAAGACAAAGGTATGCCTAATCTCCCACAATGACCTAACTATGGACTGGTTCATTAGAGCGAACTTGTACAGTGTGCCACGTGTCACTGTTTCCTCTTTCGACTCTGAAATTGATACACAGGAGGAGTCCACGGGGTCACAATATAATCCTAGCTGACGTAACAATAATAATGTAAGGGCACAATAATAGAGATATGGGGGTTACAGGGGTAAAACATAACCATAAGGGGGCTACACTAACAACAATAAGGGACTACAATAGTAATATAGGGACCTAACATCACAATTGTATCTTCTTGGGGTATTCAAATACCTCCAAAGGATATCGTCTCTATGATTAAGTTAATAAGAATTTTTTAGTATCTAGAGATGTGATATTTATTTAATCTTCAAAGAATAAAAATATTATTGAGTGGAAGCTTGATCGCTTGGATAGATTAAAAAATGCAAAGTCTTTTCAAGAATTTGATAATCAGATTCCACATCTTGAAGGGGGGATTCCTATTCTATATCAATCTGTAGAATATTCTTTCGAAGCACTCTCTCCCCCACATGAATCTCCAACCACTGATGACACTTTGAGTGATGTGACTGACATAATTGGGAGACTAAATCTTGATTCGGTCCTAAATAAGTCAATTGAGCAGCCCGATCCATCTCAGAAAGTTACTCCAAAATGGCTAACAAATACACTTGAAAGTGTTCATCCTGATGAAGTTGGAAAGACATGAACAAGAAGGACAACCGGGAAAAATGGAGGTGATGTAGACAATTTTGATTCACCTGTTGATATGGATGTTTCTTATGATTTTGAACTGAATTTTTCTACGGATTTTAAACCAAATTCCTTCAAATAAGCTGCTTTGCATGATGAATGGAAAGAAGCGATGAAGAAAGAATATGATGCCTTGATAAATATTGGAACCTAGAAGCTGGTTGATCCTCCATTGGGAACCAAACCAATAGGCTGCAAGTGGGTCTATAAGACCAAGTATAAATCCAATGGCTCACTTGACAAGCACAAAGCTAGGATCATGGAAAAAGGTTAAATTCATAAAAGGAAGGGGTCGACTATGAGGAGACTTTTTCCCCCACAACATGATGGGCTACCATTCGGACACTCTTTGCCTTGCAGCTCAGAACAGTTGGAAAGTCCATCAAATGGATGTAAAAACTTATTTCTTGAATGGAGATATGAAAGAGAATGTTTTTATGTCCTAGCCAGAAGGATTTTTTGTGAAGGTTCAAGAACACAAAGTATGCAAGCTTGTAAAATCCTTGTATGACCTCAAGCAAGCACCGCGAGGCTGGTATGAGAAGCTAACTAAGCATGTTCTTAAACTCAACTTCAAACATTATGATCTTGATGATGCAACTTTGTTTGTCAAGAAACTTGGAAAAATAATTGTATATATTGTGGTGTATGTAGATGATTTTTTTATGGCAGGGAACAATGAGAGTTACATTTCATCCATAAAAAAGGAATTTAGGAAAGGTTTTGAAATGAATGACATGGGATATGTTCACTACTATCTTGATATTGAAGTAACTCAACATATGAAGTTTATATTCCTATCTTAGAAGAAGTAAATTAGAGATCTATTGAACAAGTTTGGCATGGTTGAGTGAAATCCTTTGAATTCTCCAATGGAACCCAAAATTAAAACCAACATCCATTGAAGGAAAAGAAATTGAGGATGCAACAAATTATAGACAACTTGTAGGAAGTCTCAACTACTTGACTACTACCGGACCATACATTTCATTTGATGTTGGAATCCTCTCCAGGTTTATGCAAAAGCCTTGTGAGGGACATTTGTCTGCTACAAAAAACGTTCTAAAGTACTTGAAGGGAAGTCAAGACTTTGGAGTTAAGTATACATTGGTGGGTGACTTCAGATTGATTGGATACTCTGATTCAAACTTCGATGGAGATAAATAAACTGGGGTATCTACTTTAGGTTATGTTATGAGTCTTGGATCATGAGCTTTCTCCTAGAGGTCACGCAAACAATCGGTTCCAATAGATTCTAAAACTAAGGAAGAATATGTTGCAAAAACGGAAGAAACAAAGGAAATTGTGCGGCTCGGGAAATTTCTAGAATATTTGCAAGATAAACAAGTGCATTGAACTCCTCTCATGATTGAAAACAATTCTATAATAAAGTTGGCCAAGAACCCAAAGTTCCATGATTGAGCGAAGCACATCAATACAAAATACCATCTGATTCGACATCATGTTGAGGCCAACGCAATTCACCTATGCCATTATTCCACAAATGAGCAGACTACAGATATCTTCACCAAAGTGTTTGGAAGAGAAAAGTTTGAAAGATTCAAAATGATGCTTGGACTCGCTAACATCCCTTTCGATTAAGGGGGGGAATGTTGACACCTAATATTTGCAATTAGGTAATCCATGTAAAATAGTGTAAATATAAAATCAGGAGAATAGGAATATGAAGAGAAACTGGGATATGAATCCCACGAGTCTCTCCCTCCATGTATATATCTATGATCGGTCTTAGTGCAAAATCAAAATTTTTCTTTGAGGACTTACCTCATGGCCTAACATTATTATTTAACAAAAACTTATTATAATAATTCATGTACATTCATAGAATGCATATGCACTATCATGTATAAACATTCACAAGTTCTTATTATTATTCCCTCTTACCTAGTCCCCATGGTATTTTGGACATAGCCTCTATTCCTAGGAATTTCGGTACTTTGGACACAGCCTTTATGCCTAATGCTTATGATATTTTTCTTCATGGCTATTAAGAATGTTATCCAGATATATCCATGAGTAACCATGGAAGAAAATTTTTCTCTAATAATATAGATTTTCAAACGACAACTTCGCATGATCCTCAAACAACAGCTCTCGGAGATGCCTTTTACTCATCATTTCTTATTTCATTCATTTAATCAACATACTTATTAAATGAAGGTGGTTTAACAAGCATGAGGCATGTTAAGCCCTATATAAACTTCAGGTTAACTATAAAATCCCTTATTAATTCCTAGATATTGATTGATTACATTTTTATTGTTATATTGTCATGTAGGTTAGAACTCTCGCATGGTCCCATTTTATTATAAGTACATTCTCTTATAGCTGCTACAATCGCCCTTCAAATTTTTTTTTGGAGCCCCTATCATCCACTTGAAAGAACATGTTCTCACATTTGTCTAAGTGATTGAGGTCCTCCTAAGGCTTTTGAAGCTTTCTCAAGTGTTTCAAATCATTACAATTTTTTTTAATTTTTTTAAAGTAAAAGCACACATGTTGCTCACAAGCTTAGCACACCTTTTCTTCTTACCACATTTTCTATTGAAAAATTTTGTGCAATGCCTCTCCTTAGCACAAGCATGATTCACAAAGACAATATTGTCACAAACAATTGTGATAGGGTCCACTCCAAAAGTGAAACTTGTTTGCACATGTGGGTTAAACTATATAAGCAATACGACCCCCCTCCACTGGCTCTCATTCCATAGTGTCGTTTTTTTATTTTGGAACTCCACACATTTTTTCTTCACAGAGCCATCCCCTTGCTTCTCCTATTTGCGATTTCACACATGCTCATTCGATGTAAGCTTCATATGATCACTGTTAGATATACTGAGAGGGGGTGAATCAATATTTCATTAATCTTTCACAATTGGTTAGTTCATTTAAACATTTAGAGAACCAACAAGTAAAACATATGACACATCATCAAATCAATGATAGAACATAGGATATATCATCTAAACAAGCTTTTCATTATGTATGGCTACATACACATTTTCCAACTAGGATGGAAGGAAGTGAAACACTGCCCAAATTTGAAGATGCTCGTAGATCAAATATGCAGGAGCATTCAACCTCCTTTACAATTAAACAAAAAACCAATTAATGTTATTTTTGCTACGATATATTTCACAATTACCTGCACACCTCAATACTTCCACACTTGCTTCTTCCGTTGCTGGACTTCATTGATGCCACTAACACAGCCACTGCCGCTACTACAACTCTCACCAACTCTTCCAATGCTACCACTCTTACTTCCTCATACTCTTGCTACACTATTGTCCACTCCTATTGTTGCTTCACTGTTAGCACTTCACATCAACCCTTGTTACCTTAAATGTTGAAACCATTGTCCATCCCAAGGTTGCACTCTACAACTACAACATTCTTAAATCCCTAATTTCAACACCAATAGCAGAATCATTGTTACATGCATCAATTTGTTTATCACAGGTATCAAGGTCATTGGCACATGCATCAACCAAAATTATTGTCATATGTATCCTATCAAAAGCAAGATCACTATCTCATAAAAGCAATATATCTGTCATGGAGCAAAGTCACAATCATGACTGCCATAAAAGAAACAACAATACTGTCATACATCTCACTACTATACATCCCACTATCACAATTATCATGAAGGCATCATAAGGTCTCATCATTGTAAAAGGTCATGACTATCATCAAATCACTATTGTCATAAAGGTCAAAACAAATTCACTATCCTCATTGTTGGGTATGTGTTATGTTCTTTCCACAACTAGTTCTTGGGGCATAGCGGGGGGGAAAAACCCCCCTGCATGGGGTCTAGGGAAACACCTCGAGATTATTATTATTATTATTATTATTATATAGACCCAATAATACTTGGGTAGGCCCAAGGATGGGGGGAAGATCCAAATATGGTGGGTGGACCTACCCATGGTTTTGTGCATGGGGTTTGCACATGGTGGTTCTGGGCATGATGGTTTTCTGCCCATGGTATTTTATAGATCTGGTCAAGGGAATTACATTTATTTTCTAATATAGGGTTACTGGATTGGGGTTTATGAATGCTTCAACATGTATATATATCTATTATAACATTGAAAGGAATATATTGAAAAAATCAATCTGGTAGTCTTGGTTTTGGGATCTAGGGGAAAATAATTGTATATAGTTACTTTATGTTCTCACCATTGTATATTTTTATGTTTTAATAATTCGTTTGCAATTAATTTCTATACAAGGTTAAAACCTACATCATTTTCATTGTCTTGCATCTTCACTCATAACTTACTGTTGCCTTAATGCTTCCTCAACAAATCAAATCTTGTTATACAACTCGACCAAAACAAGTTCTTGACAGAGTTCTGCTTAATATACCTTTTTCAAGTCCTTGTTGTTACAATCATACAAGTTTTGTTACTTTCATAAGGTTGTGCAACAACAAAAAATTGACATGTCGTAATAATGTAATAAATGGAATGTGCTTCAAGATCTCAAGATCATTGTAATTCCATGGTTATTTACATACAAGGTTACAATCATGTTCATAATTATATCACTTTCAACTAATCATATAAATATCATTGTTATTGTGTCATCTCAGTCATCAATGTTGCAACTATCATCTTGGTTACTACTATGCAACAAGGTCAGATCATGGTCTCACCTCACTATCATATGGATCAGAAGTTGACTGTGCTACATAGAACTTGGTACAAAAAGGATATCCCTTTTGCCGATGTGCCAATGTGGCACTTACTACAAGATGATCCCTTGTAGTGAGCCTATATCTCTATAGGGAAGAATTTCTTCAAAGAAGACGGTACTTTCCTTAAGATATATAATGTTGTTTATCTGAGACCCTTTTCAACTTATTAACTTTTAAATTCCAATGTAAAGCTTGACACACAGGTGATATTTGATATGGGCATCAATAATTTCCATAAAATATGTTCATACAGGGCTTGTAGGAAATTAAGGGACAAACCAATACAAGGTTGCACTTTTAGAAGAATGCATATGGTACAATGATCATCAATAATACCTCAACCATCCTTCAGATTTCTTGATAGACTTTGGATACTTTACAAATTTTCTTCACAGAAGTATGCTACGATAACACCCAAATGAACTCCAACCAATGAGATAAATGCCACACAAAAACTCAAAAGAATTTTACAACTTGAACAAAAGTGAAATATTCCTGAATAATTGATTAATAAGTAACTACCCTTTTCAAAAAATGAATACCCTTAGAAGAAATGAAAGATCTAGTAAATCAATTGCACATGTAGACTCCTTATGATGTGCTAGTTTTCCTTTACTCTAGATCAATTTTGTGTGCTGTCCTAATAAATAGATAGGAGGTATATTGAAATCGTCTTACTAGAATTCGGAAGGGCATATATATATATATATATATATATATATATATATATATATATATATATATATATATATATCAGTGCTAAGTTGTAGTAATACTTGATGCTCAGATAGGACTTACAATATTTGTTCCAAAAAACCGTTGGAATTGATATAAGACTTATGTAGTGGATCTACCAAAAATTGTTCAAAGGTTCTAAAGTACTTCATGACAGGTTGCAATTGAGATTCATGTTTAAGGCTTGGATATAGCTGAATTTTGTTTCTTCATAACAAAACTTGCTTAACTAGTACTTAAATCATCCTTCAAATGTGCCAAAAATGATTTCCAAAAGGAGTGTCCAAAAGCTTAGCAAATTCAATCTCAGAGTGGAAATAATGTGTTACTTTAGAAATTCATGTTTTAGAAATGTTCGGCTTGAAGAACTCTTGTAATTCGTTCCTTCGAGGATTTCAATATTGTGCTTAGGTGCATTATCATCTTCATTAGGCACATCCCTCTTTGACTATATCAAGACCGCATAAATAACCAAATAAAAAACAACTTGGAAGATGTCATGATATCTTCGATGGTCTCAAATTATTAAGATTCACATAGCATATGAGTGAATCCATTTATTAGTAAAGAAAACCTGCAAGAAAAATTAATTCCAACAAATCTCCATATTCCATAAATTAAAAGTAGTCAAGAAACCTTAATTGTGAACCCCAAACGTAACCCTCAAAGGAGTGTCAAGCCCAAAACAAAACCCTCTGATATTCTTCAGGAAAGTCATTTGAAACCTCAGAAGCAATGACCTATGCTTAAATTTTTTTGATTGTGGAGAAAATACTTCACACTTTTTCTTTCTTGTTTTGGAGAGGAAAGAAATGTATTTATATAGTTGTCGACAGACGCATGAGAACCCAACCGACTTAGGATTTAGAGGGAAACCATATTAAAATTAAAATTTTAATTTAATTTTTTCCTGAACATTAGGACATACTTGTAAAGTACTTTTTGAAATAATTTAAAATGCTTTTTTTATCCCTCCATAATAATAGATTATAAAAGCTTTTAACACACTTTCTTGTTTAATTTCAAAATAAATTTTGAACCCTACAACCATAATTTGATTGCCACGTCATTCAAAAATTTTGGGCTTTGAATTAATTTCCACATCATCATCCTTGGAGCCAGAGAAAATTTGCCACATCATCAACCCTTGGGGTTTTGGACCATTGGTTGGTGTTTGCAACTTTTACTACGGTTTTCTCTCCAACCGTGAGACCGCTCAAGATGCTCCAAATATCAACGTAATCAACATGAAAAGGAGAATCAACTAGAAAGGGTATCCAAGATAACCCAAATGATCTTCTTCTTGATAATATCCAAAACATGCTTGGTATATCCATCGACCAGGAAACAAAATCCTAGAGCTAGGGTTAGATAGGGTTTCATCATTGCTTCCTCTCATCCATGACAATTGATATATTTAGGACATCAATGGTGACATCATGCACTTGTTGCATCCGTTATGCCATATTGCACCCACTCTCACTTTGACATCAATGGAAACATACTCAACAATCTCCCCCTTTTTCATTGATGTAAACATACCTAACATAACAAGGCATGTTGCATCATGAATCTTTATTTCTCCCTTTATTCTTCCAAAATTACCTCCCCCTTTCACATCAATGGAAAGGGTGAATAATATGTTCTTGGCGATATCTCTAAGTGATATGGCTTCCCCTGACAACATACTTACTTACTGCATCATCTCTATAAGCTCCCCTTGAAAATGTTCTTTCCAGTTACATGAAATTTCATACTACATCATCTCTTCCAATACATAGTCTCCCCCTGACAATATACTCTCTTGTGGCATCATTTGATCTTGTGATTTAGCCCCCCCCTATCTCCATATTTTTTATCTTCCAATTGTGAAATAATTCATTGTGAAACTCGTTTTATCTACCAAACCCTAGTGGTATTAGCTTCCTTCCTAGTGAATGACCTTCCTTCATAGTTCTACAAATTCCACGTCAAGCCGCTTCTACAATCTCTTGCAAAATGGCCAAAATTATGGCATCAATAGCACTGTACATTTAGTCTCAATAATGGATAAAACTTGTTGTGACTTCTATTGTCATAGGAATTTGGGACTCTATCTCGTCTTCCAGAAAATATGCTTTTAGTGCTTTGATATAACCCTCTATCAATACTCTTGCTATATTCCCTACAATCTCGATCTCTATGTCCATAGTTAGAACATGTGTAATAGAAACCATGAAATGTGCTTGCATACCTACGTGTATAGGGTGATGATATGCCAAAGGTGTCTCACCCTTAAGGGTATCCAATGATTTTATTCTCTCCATTATTGAATGTTTTTCTATGAGTTGGTGTCTTGAATGCATCATCTTGATTTCTTCAGGTATTGGTATTCTAGATTTCGGTGTTGGTTGATTTGTGTAGACTTTGAGTTTGGACTTCTCTCCATTTTTGGCATGAGGCTTTCTTTCATGAGTCTTATTTTCATCATGAGGTTTCTCTTCTTCTTTGAAATGTGGTTCTTCATCATTGGAGTGAGGCTTATCTTCACGAGTCTTCTTTTCATCTTCATCATGTGACATTTCTTCTTCTTTGACATCTTAATTCTTGCAGCATGAAGGCTCACCAACATATCCAAGACCTGCCTTGATAAGTGATGATCTTTGGAAATTGATAATGTCATCCATGACCTGTGAGCTCCTCAATTTTTTTTTCTCTTGTCAACTTTTTCTCTCAAGATGACAATTTCCTACTCATCGTTTATGCATTTTTCTTCCTTCCGTGTCATCTAACTTATTAAGACATCCTCAGTCCTTTTGGATTCTTCAAGTTCCCTCTTCAAGGAGGTTATTTTATTTCCAAGTTCCTTATCCTTCTTATTCCATTTATTTGGATTTTCCTTTTCCTTGAGCAGGATTTTCAAGGTGTTTTGTCTCTTGTTTTCCTCTTCAAGCATGATTTTGAGATTCTCCACTTCCTTATTTGCTTCATCAAGTTATAAATTATTTAATGATGTTTGTATATCTTTAATTTGAATTTAAATCTAGTTGATATCAACTAAGGAAAATCTCCAACTATAGTATTACTTTTTCTTCTCAAACTTTAGCTCTTCATGTTCTCTATAAAGACTATTAAACTTTCTCGTGGTCATATCCCTAGTTAGTGTCATTGCTCAAAGCTTGTATTTGATGGAATTAAAATATTATTCAAGGATGAAAACCATATTATATTAAACTGCAAGCTTCATCAATCAAATCTGAATGCTACGGATTTTCCTTTAAGCCACTAAGATTTCAATGAAAGACCCGATGTGATACCAATTGTTTGAAATACTAAGAGGGGGGTAAATTAGTATTTACTTAAATTTTCACAATTATTTAGTTCATTTAAAAATTTAGAGCATCAAAAATTAAAACATATGATACATCACCACATCAATGATAGAACAAAGGATATGTCGTCCAAACAAAATTTGTATTATGTATGGTTACATACACATTTACCAGTTAGGGTGGAAGGAAGTGAAACACTCCCCAATTCTGAATATGTTTCCATATCAAATATTCAATATTCTTTAGACTCCTTTACAATTAACAAATTAAACTATCAATGCTACTACTGCTACAATACATTTCCTGTCTTCCTGCAAATATCAATTTTTCCACACTTTATTCTTCCACTACTGCACTCCATTGTTGCCACTAACACAACCACTACTACCACTACAACCCTCACAATATTTTTAGTTGCTTCCACTCTTCCTCCCACTCTTACTACAATGTTGTATGCTAATGTTTTTTCTTCACTACTAACACTTCACATCAACCCTTGTTACCTCATCTTCCAAAACCATTGTCCATGCTAAGGTTTCACTCTATAGTTGCAACATTATTAAAGCCCCAATGTCAACACCAATAAAAAAATGATTGTTACATGCATCAATTTGTTTATCATAGGTATCAAAGTAACTGCCACATGCATCAACAAAAACTACTATCATATGTATCTTATCAAGATAAATATCACTATCTCATAGAAGCATGATCTTTGTCATGAAGCAAAGTCACAATCATGATTGTCATAAAATAAAAAACACTACTATCACACATCTCATTGCCATACATCCTATTGTGGCTCATTTGTAGTATCCTTTGTTTTCAATATTTCAAAAATACAAAAAAATAGAAAAATATGAAAATGTATGTTAAAGTATAAAGTTTCTCATACTTTAGCATTAAAGATGTAATATTTTTTATATTAGTTTAAAGTTTAATACTTTAGAATTTTCATGAAAGAGGGTCCTAGCACTCAGTTAATTAACAAGCAGGTTCATGAGCAGGATCCGATGATTCGTCTAGTAGGAAATAAAATTGGCAACCCACGGGCACTTTCAACGTGCGGGTTAACGAGGAGGGTACCTCTGCAGTTGACCCTGTTGACTACAGGACCGATCTAGATCTGAGACTAAGATTAACTACGAGGGCATGAAATTGACGAACTCTACGTACTTTGAGACCTCCCGCAGTGACGTGAGCAGCTAGTTGGTGAAAGCTATCAGCCACATCAGGGTATATTTAATGGTCTTTTGGTGCATCAACTCAGCATTTAAGTCATAAACCCGTGCCACCTATTTAAGATTAGTTCTCATTTTTACAAGGTTATTATTATTCTTCCATATTTGACACTTTGTCTACCCTGTGTCCTTCCTTGTTGTACGCTTGAGAAAAAGATGAAACCCGAGATACGAAACATTTCCCTGACAGTAAAGAATTTTCCATGGAGGTTTTCGATGAAGAATTCTGACCGGTGCTGAGGTGCATTTTGAAGATATTGGGGAAGGAAGATGACAACACAATAGACAAATCAGTTCTGGGAATGTTTTCTTTGATAATGAAACCAGGGGTAGTGCTGGATATTCCTTCATATTGGCAAGAAATTTTCAATAATTAGCTCATGAGCCTATCACTAACTGTCTCATTCAGGTTCCCTTCTCTTAGTATTTATCTCTTTCTATATCAAAATGTAGAATAATTCTTGCATCTGGGGTTAAATATCATGGATACAAATAAAAAGAGGCAGCCAGTAGTGTTTTGGATTGAAATAGTAAGAAAATAACAGAATGAGGAGGGTTTATTTGATTTTGTAAACAATTTTATGTCTACTGCATACAAAATTCTAAATGGGGTTTCTCCCCCATGCTTCCTGCCAAAGACTCAAGAGTTCTTACAGCTGGGAAAAAATTGCAAGTTTGGTGATTGGTATGTTTTTGAAGACCATTCAAAAATTAGACTTTATGGGGCTGGGGTAGAACCATACAGACTTCCTGTATTTATGCTTATGAGGTTATTTGCTTTGGAGTTCATTAGGCAAAGTTTAAATGTTGATCAAGTACATTTTGTGCCTATGAAAAAGGGTCATATGTTTAAGCTACCTATGTCAGTGGGTCCCTTTATAGTCAATATGAGACAGGTAGTTGATGAAGTCACTATGATATTAGATAGAATGCATTTACTATTAGGATATAAGTGGGCTTATGACCCACATAAAGTGATTTCAGAAAGGAGGATTAAAAATGGATATTTAGCATTTATTCATGAAAGCAGACTTGATATAGAGAAGCTAGCAAATAAGGGTTTTGAAGGTTCTGTAGACTCAAATATACAAACTCCTCTCATATCAGAGAAGTCTAACAAGAGGGGTAAAGAAGCAGTGATTGATTCAGAAGATGAAGAGTAGAGAGCTGAAAAGAGAGCAAATCTAAATGAAGACTTAACAGGCGCTCAACCTAGTTTCTCACTACAATTGGGAGATGAGAAAAATGTACCATCCTCACCAAGGAGACAAGAAGATGCTCAGGAGCAAGTACCTTTGATTAAACAAGTATTTTCTCAGATTGCTAAGAGAAATCAGAAGATGAAGGCTAGCATGGAGGCACAGGCTGAGTATCAAATAACTCCAGATCAAACAAAATTACTGACTGCCATGGATCTTGAAAAATATCAGTTTAAGATTGCCCTTTATCATCCCTCTGACATGATTATAGGCTCATTTAATAGTTTCAATACTTTAAATCTGACTGTTGATGTAAGAAATATTCCTCTGCTTGATAAAGTAAATTTACATATGAAAACTGGTCAACTGATTGTGAATTATTTGACCAAAACTAATGCAATGGCTCTTAAAGCTGAGAACATGCTAGGGAAGGTCATCAAGAAAATGAAGTTAGAGAAAGAAAATTCTATAGTTTTAACCACACAGAATGAAGAACTCAAGAAGATTATTGTGAAGATTAGAGTAGATCCAAATGGCAGGTCTGTTGTACAAAAATTTCTACAAAGTGCAGAAGCAGAAATTTCTGTGTTGAAGAAAAAGTTGAAGTTGCCTGCAGGAGAGCATTCTATGGCAGCAGAGGTGGCAGAAATGGAAAATGAGAAAGTGAACCTTCTTTTGCAGCTCTTATAGAAAGAAGAATAAATTTCTAAGTTGAAGCAAACTGCATTATCATTACAGAATCACATTGATTCTCATACTTGTACTTTGATTTTATCATCTAGCAATGAAGATCCAACAACACAAATATCTCAATTGAACGCTGAATTGAAAATGGAAGAGAGAGATCGCAAAAAGGCACAAACTGATTTGGAGACAGTAATGAAAATAATGCAAGCCAAGGATGGGGAAATTAGTAAATACAAAACATATTGCCAAACAGCTGATGCTGAGATTAAGAATCTAAAGGAGAAGTTGAAGGGTAATATATCTCTGATACAAGCTAAGGACATAATTTGGAATGATATCATTGAAGAGATGAAAGAAGCTTGGGGATATCTGACTGTTATATCAGAAGAAAGAAGCATTATCAAAGATTTATAGGAGCAGGTTATGGCAGACAAACAAAATAAAATTCATAGAGCCATATGGGCAAAGAAATTTGTCTATTTTATTGATTCCAAGACTGACCAAGAGTTGGAAGAGAATGAGATTAATGATATGATTTCATGTGCAGTAGAGATTAACAAACTGATTGTTAAAAATAATTGCAGGAATACTACAGAGAAAAGGTTGACAGAGATTAAGGAATTAGTCAACAAGTTCGACAATTTATATGACAAAAGAGCTAGGGCAGGTTTGCCATCATGCTGGGGCCTTGGAGGCAGTATTTTATCATGTGATTCCTATGAACCACTACTGGTATTGGCAAAAATCAAGGTGGACAACACTCATGAAAATACTTAGATTCTAAAAGGAGCGACAGTGATTAATTTTCTTCAGAGGCACTTTCAGCTTTTATGGTTGGTGAAGACCCTGTTTACAGAGAGACCATCATTCAACAAGATTAATGCCTTTATATTGTAATATCACAGGCTGATTAATTCACCTAAGAAAAACATTGAGGTGTGGAATAAATTTAGATCCTGGATGACTGATCTCCCTAAATATCCCTCAACTTCAAAGAGGAACAAGACAACAAATCAAGAGAATACAACAACAGCAACATCAGTTCATATTCAACATATAGATTAGGATTTAAATTTTATTTTATTTTTCTCTTTTAAGAGAATGTAATTGTAATAAGACATTAAGATGACATGTAATAGGTAGTTGACGAAGTCCTAAGTAGTTGAAGTAGTTAGGAGTAGTTTCAGCAGTTACAAACTACTTTTCATTGTATTTAAAGAGATAGACAAGAAAGAAAAAGGTTATGAGTTTTGGACCTTCAGACTACTGCAAATTTTGTACTCAGTTTTCAAATGATTAATGAATGAAGATCAAGATTCTGGTGTTTGTTGATATTGATATGTTTTCCAGTTTACATTCTGTATTTACTGTCTTTGAATAAAATGAAGTAATGAAGCTGCAGGTCTCTTTTTACATATGTGAATAAGATTTTAGAATCCGTAATGGGCGCTCCTTCATTTTAACTATTCCTCTATCTTAAAATTCTTCTGAAGTTTAAAGTGATAGATATTGTTTATCATCATATCAGTTTGGGCTTCCCTCCTTCATGTTCTTCTAATCATTCCATTTAATATCAACAGATAATGGCATTGTAAAGCATTGATTGCATTTGATTATTGAGGGTTTAATAAATAAATCTCTGAAGGTGATTAAGCAAAGACCATTGGACATTATATTTCTGTGACATATATATATATATATATATAAATGTCTTAAGCACTGATTCCTTACTACAGCCAAGGGATTGTTTCCAAGATGCAATATTTTTTAGCGTCATTACCGGGGACGAAGAAGCGAAGTTCATTCCCTGGGTTTTTATCATATTTCCTCTGGTTGTTTAGAGAGGAGGAAATATCAGGCTATGTTTTATTTCATAATTATGGCGTATAAAAGGCCACATACAAGGTCAGACACCTCGCATCATAAAAGCACCTATTCTCTCTGATCCTGAGAAATTGGTTTCTAGAAAGGCTCAGAAGCCAAAGAGGTTTTCTACACCTGATGCTACACTGCCTGCACTTGGCAGCAGTTCACATAACTCCTCATCCAAGGATATTTCCAAGAAACTCATTTTCTCAGAACAAGAATCCTTTTCCCCACCAGATCATTTTCAAGAACCAAAGTTAGAAGAACAATCTTTTGAGTATGTTTCATTCAAATTTACAGAAAATCAACCAAACACAGTTGCTGGTTCTTCTGCTATTGTTCATCAACCCCTTCCCATATCAGTTGTTTTACCCAATTCATCCATACCCACAACTGGTTCCCAAACTCCACCCACTCAAGGAGCAGTTAACCAAGGCACAAACATGGGAGCCCTTGCTTTTTTGATGAACAGGTATGCACCGCTAAATCTTCCACAACCAATGAACGCCATGCCCCAAGAAGATCTCAAGTTACTTCCTCATTTTACAGGTGAAGATGAAGTAATTACAGAACAACACTTGCCATTATTTTTCACTTTTGCTAAGAATCTAAATGTTGAACATCTTGATGTAGTGATGAGACTTTTTGTACAATATATGAATGGAGAGGCAAGAAAATGGTTTAAAGGTTTTCCTAATGCCTCAATTCAGAACTGGGATGAATTAGAAACACAATTCATTTGAAGATGGGGTGAAAAGAGAGATCATCGTTATTCATTGATAGAGTTTAATGCTATCAAGAAAAATTTGGATGAAAACATGACTGATCTTATTAAAAGATTCAATAAATTGTATAATAGTTTTCCCGCAGAAATGAAGCCTCCTCCTGTTGGAGTAAGAGTAGTTTTTGTTGGAGCTTTTGTATCAGATTTTAGTTTCACTTTGAGAGAGAGAAGATCTGCTACTCTTGAAAAAATCCAAACTAATGCTTTGGATATTGAGGAAAACATGACTGCCCCTGGAAAAACACAAGAAAAGAATTCAGTTCAAGAGAAAGGTAATGCCAAAGAAGAATCACCACAGGATCAAAGGATTGATGACATGACAAATTTTATCAAGAACTTGTCAAATAAACTAGTAAAGATGGAGCTAGACAATAAAAATCATGCACAAAAAAACAGAGGAGTTTTCAATCCTCAATTCAAAAAGTAGTCCTTGCATATTTTGCAGAGGGAAAGGAGAGATCAAGATCAAGTTCAAGCACCTTTATATATAGAAGAGGAACCTTCATAGTCTGCTGAAGATGATAAAAACGAATTTGATAACAAAATATATGTTGTTTATATGGAATATGATGAGGAAGAAGAGGAATGTGAAGAAGAATGCACTGAAGCTGACGTGTCATTTGATTAGGAAGAAATGGATGAGTATTGTAAGAAATTCACAGATTTTATGCAAGCAGAGCTACATAAGAAGTATGATTTGAGATCAAGGAAGAGATAAAGGACTCAAGATGATGAAGAGAAAGATCCATAGTAAGTCCCTTCTCCAATGGTGACTCCAAAACCAAAGAACTCAGCAAAATAATCAGATAAGGGGAAACAGCCTGTGAATCCAGTGAGTGGAAATGAAAAACAATAGGCTGAGACTTCCCGAAATAAGTCTATTGATTCTAATAATTTGGAGAATGTTGTTACTATACCTGAAAAAAGTACTAATCCTAGCAGAAACCAAGAAGAGCTTGAGAAAATCATCAAAAAAAATCAAACCTTTAGTTTGTCTAAAGAGCTAGAAAAGATCAAAATTCAAGTACCTCTTCTTGAGCTAGCTAAGATACCAGGAATTAAGAAGGAAATTGTATAATTCATTAACCTTTCTCAGTCTGATGATATTGGTGATATTGTTAATTCACAAGAGGAAAAACTAGTGGTTACTTTTGGTCCACATGTGGAGGAGGTAGATTCTTCTATTCCCCCATTTTATATATCACTGCTTCTTCATGATTTTATTCTTCATAATTGTATGTTGGATTATGGTGCATCATATAATATCATGCCATTATCTGTAATGAAAAAATTAAACTTACAAATTACTAAGCCCTATAGAGACCTATATTCATTTGATTAAAAAAGGGTGAAGTGTGTTGGGCTAATCAAGGACATGGTGGTATCCCTGGCCTAAATTCCATCCAAAATTATCATGATGGATGTAGTAGTTGCAGATATTCCAGCTAGATTTGGTATGATTTTGTCCAGATCTTAGGGAGCGAAGCTTGGAGGTATTTTAAAACTAGAATTCACATATTCTATCATTCCTGTGTTCAATGGGGAAGAAAGAAGGTTATACAGAGAAAGAAGATTTGTTAAAACTACCACAAAGAAAGATGCAGGAAATTCCCCTATATATGGTCAAGAGAAGGAAGATATTTCTTGTTTTATGCTGCATGAAGATGTAGAGCTTGCTAAAGACTCAGAGAAGCAGCTCTCTTCAGTAAATGCACATAATGAGCTGGGTTCAAGCAAAATTTGGAAGTGTTATTTTGATGGTGCCTATTCAAAAGATGGCACAGGAGCTGGATTTTTATTGATATCTCCATAAGGTAATCTTTTGCCTTTTTCTTTTAACTTGAATTCGAATCAACAAATAATGTAGCTGAGTATGAGGCATTAATTTTGAGTCTTCAAACTGCTAAACAAATGGGAATCCATTGTATTTCCATTTTTGGTGATTCTGAGTTGATTATAAGACAAATTAAAAATATTTGTCAAACCAAACATCCAAGGTTGAGGTCATATAGGAATGAAGTATGGGACCTGATTGAGAATTATTTTGAGGCTTTGAATCTTCAATTCATTCCAAGAGAAGAAAACAGAATGGAAAATTCACTGGAATTTGTAGCTAGTACATTCAAGCCACCTATTAATCCGAAGCTGAGGTATGAGATTGAGTTGAGGCATAGACCCTCAATCCTTGATAGTGTTAAGCACTGGTAGGTCTTTGAAGATGATGAACAGATCAATCAGTTCCTGACAGTGATTGAAAACTTTGAAGATAGTAAAATAGATCAGGAAAGTGAACAAACTAATCAGAATGAAGACTTGAAAATTCTTAAGCAATCTATAGGTGATCAAAAGATAATCTGGTTGAAAGACAATATATTTCCCAGAGGATTAGTACCTCTTGAAATACTGTTTGATTCAAATGATGTAGAACTGGATCAAAAGAAGGTATCTCAAGAAGGTGATATGGAGGATTGTAATATAGGAACTCAGCAGGAGCCCAAGGTTGTCAAGTTATTCAAATGAGTCCCAAAGAACTATAAATAAACGTACATTGATATTTTCAAAGAATATATGGATGTATTTGCATGGTCCTGTGAAGATTTGAAGACATATGATTTGGATATTATTCAGCATAAAATACCATTGAAGGACGTGGTCAAGCCTCATAAGCAGAAAATTAGGTAGATTAATCCATTTCTTCTTGCTCCAATTGAAAATGAAGTGAAGAAATTGCTGCAAGCAAAAATCATAGTCCCACTTAGAGATTCAGACTGGGTTTCTAACTTGGTCCCTGTGAGGAAAAATAATGGAGAGATAAGGCTATGTGTTGATTTTAGGAATATGAACAGAGACTCACTCAAAGACAATTATCCTTTGCCTAAGATGGACTACGTTTTACAGAAAGTAGCAGGAGCATATAGATTGTCTATGGTTGATGGTTTCTCTAGGTACAACCAAGTAGCTATTGAAAAAGAAGATCAGAAGAAAACAAATTTTACCACACCTTGGGGAATGTTTATGTATGCCAGGATTCCATTTGGTCTTATGAACGCAGGAGCCACTTTTCAAAGAGCAATGGACATAGCATTTGTGGGTGATAAGTTTTTAGTCATATATTTGGATGATGTCACTACTTTTTCAGGTTTTGATGATGAACACTTGGAGCATTTGCAGAAGGATTTCTTGAAATGCAGAAAGTTTGGGTTGTCATTGAATCCCAAAAAATCCTTGTTTTCTTTGGAGGAAGGAAAGTTGCTAGGGCATATATTTTCAAATCAGGGGGTGAAAATTGATCCAGCAAGAGTTGAAGCTATACAGACCATTCCTTTACCTAGGAGTAAAAAGGATATTCAGAGGTTTCTAGTGAGAATATTTGTCCCAAATTATGTTGAAATTATTAGGAACATAACAGATATGCTGAAGAAAAATGCTGAAGTAAAATGGGACAAGGATGCAAGAGAATCCTTTGCCAGGATTAAATAAGCTCTTTAGGAAGCTCCTATTTTGATCAGTCTAGATTATCAAAAGCCTTTTCAAATATTTTCATTTGCATCATCTTCTACCATTGCCATTATGTTGTTCCAGAAGAATGAAGAGGGCAAAGAATAACCTATGGAATTTTTCTGTAAAGTTCTAAGGGATGCTGAACTCAAGTATAACATTTTTGAGAAACAAGTATATGCCTTAGTTAAAGCATTAAAATCATTCAAGGCTTATGTGTTACAATCTCAGATAGTTTCTTATGTGCCTAATTCTGCTGTGAAGGATGTGTTGATTCAAAGTGATGTGGAAGGTAAAAGAGGAAAATGGATAGCGAATATTCAATAATATGACTTAGATATCAAACCTACCAAATTGGTCAAAGGAAAAGGATTGGCAAAGTTGTTGACAGAATCTAATTTTCAATTCTTGGGGATTAATTTGTTGGCACCTTTAGATGAAGCTACTGAAGAAAGCAGTCAGAGTAGTATAAAGACAAAAAGTAAATAAGTTCCTGTGTTCTGATTGGTATAAGGATATTTTTCATTACTTATGTTTTTTCTCTTGCCCAACCACACTAAATAAAACAAATACAGAGCTCTTAAGCTCAAATCTCAGCCTTATGTTATAATTTATGCTAAATTGTATTGGAAGGATCTTGCTGGAATTTTGTTGTTGTGTTTGAAATAAAGAGAATCAATGGAAGTTATAAGAGAATATCATGAAAATCTATGTGGAGGCCATTATAGTTGGAAGGTTACTGCACATAAAATCCTCAAATCAGGTTTTTACGGGCCCTCCCTATTTTCTGATGTTTACATAATGGTTAGAAGCTGCTAGAAATGTCAATTTTTTGCAAAAAAGAAAAGGTTAGCTCCTCTACCTATTCTCCCAGTGTTTGTTGAAGAGCCTTTTAGAAAATGGGGATTAGATTTTATTGGGGAAATTAATCCACCATCAAGTGGGTAGTTCAAATGGATTTTAATTGCTACTGACTATTTCACAAAGTGGGTGGAGGAAATAAATACTAGGAAGGAAAATGATCAAGTAGTAATGAAGTTTCTGGTGGAAAACATCTTCAACAGGTTTGGGTGTCCAATCAAGATTGTAACTCACAACGCCGAGATATTCAATTCAGTCAGATTCATTAATTTTTGTCAAACATATAATGTCATTATGTCTCATTCCACAACATATCATCCACAAGGGAATGGACTAGCTAAATATTCCAACAAGACATTAGTGAAGATCCCGAAGAAGATAATTAGTGAAAATCAGAAAAATTGGGATTCAAAATTGACATTTGCTCTTTGGGAAGTAAGAGTGACTACTAGAAGATCTACAAGTAAATATCCTTATGAGTTGGTTTATGGTACTCAAGCATTATTTCCTACTCAATTGGCAAGACCTGTGATTTATTTTCTTCAAGAAGCACAAGAGGAACCTAATGCATTGGTAAGAAGGTTGAACAAGGTTATAGAATCAAGTGAGAGAAGGAACAAAGTCAGAGAAAATCTGATCACCTACCAAGAAAAGATGAAGTCCATTTTTGAAAGAAAAGAAAAGGAGATTCTGTTTCAAACTGGAGATTTGGTTTTAAGATGGAATACCAGAAGAGAAGAGAAGGGAAAGCATGGTAAGTTTGATCCACTCTGGAATGGCCCATACAAGACTATGGAGGCTAGATCAAATAACACATTCATGCTGGAAGATCTTGATGGAGAAATAGTGGAACTGCCTGTGAATGGGCAATATCTAAGACATTATTTCCAGCGTTGATATTTTATGGTTCACCATTGTACATATTCGGTATGCTCATTGTTCATATTTCATCAAACAAAATTTGAATCCATGCTCGAAGTGAAGGAGTTAATTTGCAATTCTTAGTGTTTCGTGGCAAAAAACGCTATCCCCAGGTGGAGCCAGATGTTTTGGCTCATTTGTAATATCCTTTATTTTAAATTTTTCAAAAATACAAAAAAATAGAAAACTAGGAAAATATATGTTAAAGTATAAAGTTTCTCATACTTTAGCATTAAAGATGTAATATTTTTTATATTAGTTTAAAGTTTAATACTTTATAATTTTCATGAAAGCGGGTCCCATCACTCAGTTAATTAACAAGCAGGTTCATGAGTGGGAACTAATGATTCGTCTGGCAGGGAATAAAAGTGGCAACCCGTGGGCACTTTCAGCATGCGGGTTAACGAGGAGGGTGCCTACGCAGTTGACCCTGTTGACTGCGGGGCCAATCTAGATCTGCGGCTAAGATTAATTGTGGGGGCATGAACCTAACGAACTCTTCATACTTTGAGACCTCCCGTAGTGACATGATCAGCTTGTTGGTGATAGCTATCAGCCACGTCAGGGTATCTTTAACGGTATTTTGGCGCGTCAACTCAAAATTTAAGTCATAAGCCCGTGCCACCTATTTAAGATTGGTTCTCATTTTTACAAGGTTATTGTTATTCTCCCGTATTTGACATTTTTTCTGCCCTGTGTCTTTCCTTGTTGTATGCCACCTTTTTATTGTTTGTCACCCCAAGCCGAATTATGGCGAAGCGTCCATCCCTTTCAGGTTCCTCCAGTCACATTCCTCTCATGGACACTGAGAGGGATATTCAAGACACTGTCTGTTCTTTAGACCACCTCCAGTTCTATCAACAGGTCTGTCTAAATGACAAAGATTCTCCAATTTTCACCGCCATGTTCAAAATAGGCATATTGTCCACATGCATTCCAAGAACGCACCTTTTTCCTGAGTTTATATATTGGCTAGTGTCTATCATGTACCCAGGCAAGTGTTTTGTGAAGAATTTTCAAGGAGAAAATGTCTTGCAGGTCTCAGCTCTATTAATTTGTCAAGCTTTGTTTTACCCCGAGTTGGAGTCCTATGTCCAATTCACTGATGATTCATTGATAGCACATTATGATAGCCATGCAGGTCAAGAATTAAATCAACTCATCTTTTTCCTAAATCTAGATACGAAGCAGTTTGTCCCTGACAGTAAAGAATTTTCCATGGATTTTTTCGATGAAGAAGTCCGACCGGTGCTGAGGTGCATTTCAAAGATATTGGGGAAGGAAGATGACAACTCAATAGGAAAATCAATTCTGGGAATGTTTGCTTTGATGATGAAGCCAAGGGTAGTGCTGGATATTCCTTCATATTGGCAAGAAGTTGTCAATACTCAACTCATGAGCCTATCACTGATTGGGTCATTCAGGTTCCCTTCTCTTAGTATTTATCTCTTTTTATATCAAAATGTAGAAGAATTCTTGCATCTGGGGTTAAATATCATGGATAAAAATAAAAAGAGGCAGCCAGTAGTGTTTTGGACTGACATAGTAAGAAAATAACAGAATGAGGAGGGTTTATTTGATTTTGTAAAAAAAATTATTTCTACTGCATCCAAAATTCTGAATAGGGTTTCTCCCCCATGCTTCCTACCAAAGGCTCAAGAGTTCTTATAGCTGGGAAAAAATTGCAATTTTGGTGATTGGTATGTTTTTGAAGACCATTCAAAAATTAGACTTTATGGGGTTGGGGTAGAACCATACAGAATTCCTGTATTTGTGCCTATTAGGTTATTTGCTTTGGAGTTCATTAGGAAAAGTTTAAATGTTGATCAAGTACATTTTGTGACTATGAAAAAGGGTCATATGTTTAAGCTGCCTATGTCAGTGGGTGCCTTTAGAGTCAATATGAGATAGGCAGCTGATGAAGTCACAATGATGTTAAATAGAATGAATTTACTGTTAGGAGATAAGACCCCCATAAAGTGATTTCAAAAAGGAGGATTGAAAATGGATATTCATCATTTATTCATGAAATTAGACCTGATATAGAGAAGCTATAAAATAAGATTTTTGTAGGTTCTGTAGACTCAAATATACAAACTCCTATCATATCAGAGAAGTCTAACAAGAAGGGTAAAGAAGTAGTGATTGATTCAGAAGATGAAAAGAAGAAAGCTGAAAAGAGAGCAAAGTTAAATGAAGACTTAGCAGGTGCTCAACCCGGTTTATCACTACAATTGGGAGATGAGAAAAATGTACCATCCTCACCAAGGAGACAAAAAGATGCTCAGGAGAAATTACCCTTGATTAAACAAGTATTTTCTCAGATTGCTGAGAGAAATCAGAAGATGAAGGCTAGCATGGAGGCACAGGCTGAGTATCAAATAAATCCAGATTAAACAAGATTACTGACTGCCATGGATCTTGAAAAATATTAGTTTAAGATTGCCCTTTCTCATCCCTTTGACATGACTATAAGCTCATCTAATAGTTTCAATACTGTAAATCTGGTTGTTGATGTAAGAAAGATTCCTCTGCTTGATAAAGTAAATTCACATATGCAAATTGGTCAACTGATTGTGAATGATTTGACCAAAACTAATGCAATGCCTCTTAAAGATGAGAACATGCTAGGGAAGGTCATCAAGCAATTGAAGTTAGAGAAAGCCAATTCCATGGCTTTAACCAAGTAGAATGAAGAACTCAAGAAGATTATTGTGAAGATTGGAGTAGATCCAAATGACAAGTCTACTGTACAGAAATTGATACAAAGTGCAGAAGAAAAAAATTTTGTGTTGAAGAAAAAGTTGAAGTTGCCTATAGGAGAGCAATCTATGGTAGTAGAGGTGGCAGAAGTGGAAAACGATAAAGAGAACCTTCTTGAGCAACTCTTACAAAAATAAGAAGAAATTGCTAAGTTGAAGCAAACTGCATTATCATTACAGAATCACATTGATTCTCATACTTGTACTTTAATTTTACCATTTGGAAATGAAGATCCGATAGCATAAATATCTCAATTGAACACTGAACTGAAAATGGCAGAGAGAGATCCCAAAAAGGCACAAACTGATCTAGAGACAGTAATGAAAATAATGCAAGCCAAGGATGGGGAAATCAGTAAGTACAAAACATATTGCCAAACAACTGATGCTGAGATTAGAATCTAAAGGAGAAGTTGAGAGGTAATATATCTCTGATACAAGCTAAGGACATAATTTGGAATGATATCATTGAAGAGATTAAATCAGCTTGGGGATCTCTGACTATTATATCAGAAGAAAGAAGCATTATCAGAGATTTCTAGGAGCAGGTTATGGCAGACAAACAAAAGGAAATTCATAGAGCCATCTGGGCAAATAAATTTATCGATTTTATTGATTCCAAGACTGACCAAGAGTTGGAAGAGAATGATATTGAAGATAGGATTTCATGTGCTATAGAGATTAACAAACTGATTGTTAAAAATAATTGCAAGAAGACTACAGAGAAAAATTTGACAGATATTAAGGAATTATTCAACAAGTTCAACAATTTATATGACAAAAGAACTAGGGCATGTTTGCCATCATGCTGGGGCCTTGGAGGCATTCTTTTATCATGGTATTCCTATGAACCACTACTAGTATTGGAAAAAAGAAAGGTGGAAAACACTCATGAAAAGACTCAGATTCTAAAAGGAGTGAAAATGATTAATTTTCTTCAGAGGCACTTTCAAATTTTATGGTTGGTGAAGACCCTATTTACAGAGAGACCATCATTCAACATGATTACTACCTTTATATTTGAATATCACAGACTGATTAATTCACCTATGATAAACAGTGAGGTGTGGAAGAAATGTAGAGCCTGGATGACTGATCTCCATAAAGATACCTCAACTTCAAAGAAGAACAAGACAACAAATCAAGAGAATACAATAATAGTAGCATCAGTTCATATTCAACAAATAGATTAGGATTTAAGTTTTATTTTATTTTTCTCTTTTAAGAGAATGTAATTGTAATAAGACATTTAGATGACATGTAATAGGTATTTTACGAAGTCCTAAGTAGTTGAAGCAACCCGCGGGCACTTTCAGCGTGCCAGCTAACGAGGAGGGTGCCTATGCAGTTGACCCTGTTGACTGCGGGGCCGATCTAGATTTGCGGCTAAGATTAATTGCGCGGGCATGAACCTGAAAAACTCTCTGTACTTTAAGACCTCCCACAGTGACATGAGAAACTATTTGGCGACAACTCTCAGCCATGTCAGGGTATCTTTAACGGTATTTTGGCGCGTCAACTCAATATTTAAGTCATAAGCCCACACCACCTATTTAAGATTGGTTCTCATTTTTACAAGGTTGTTGTTATTCTCCCGTATTTGACAATTTTTCTGCCCTGCGTCTTTCCTTTTTGTCTGCCACCTTTTTGTTGTTTGTCACCCCAAGCTGAATTATGGCCAAGCATCCATCTCTTTCAGGTTCCTCCAGTCACATTCCTCTCATGGACACTGAGAGGGATATTCAAGACACTGTCTGTTATTTAGACCACCTCCAGTTCTATCAACAGGCCTGTCTAAAATGATAAAGCTTCTCCAATTTTCACCGCCATGTTCAAAATAGGCGTATTGTCCACATGCATTCCAAGAATGCACCTTTTTCCTGAGTTTATATATTGGCTAGTGTCTGTCATGTACCCAGGAAAGTGTTTTGTGAAGAATTGTCAAGGAGAAAATGTCTTGCAGGTCTCAGCTCTATTAATTCGTCAAGCTCTGTTTTACCCTGAGTTGGAGTCCTATGTCCAATTCACTGATGATTCGTTGATAGCACATTATGATAGCCATGCAGGTCAAGAATTCAATCAATTCATATTTTTCCTAAAGCCAGATACGAAGCAATTTGTCCCTAACAAGAAAGATTTTTCCATGGATTTTTTCGATGAAGAAGTCCGACCGGTGCTGAGGTGCATTTCGAAGATATTGGGGAAGGAAGATGACAACTCAATAGACAAATCAATTCTGAGAATGTTTTCTTTGATGATGAAGCCAAGGGTAGTGCTGGATATTCCTTCATATTGGCAAGAAGTTGTCAATACTCAACTCATGAGCCTATCACTGACTGGGTCATTCAGGTTCCCTTCTCTTAGTATTTATCTCTTTTTATATCAAAATGTAGAAGAATTATTGCATCTAGGGTTAAATATCATGGATACAAATAAAAAGAGGCAGCTAGTAGTGTTTTGGATTGACATAGTAAGAAAATAACAGAATGAGGAGGGTTTATTTGATTTTGTAAATAATTTTATTTCTACTGAATCCAAAATTCTGAATAGGGTTTCTCCCCCATGCTTCCTGCCAAAGGCTCAAGAGTTCTTACAGCTGGGAAAAAATTGCAAGTTTGGTGATTGGTATGTTTTTGACGACCATTCAAAAATTAGACTTTATGGGGTTGGGGTAGAACCATACAAACTTCCTGTATTTGTGCCTATTAGGTTATTTTCTTTGGAGTTCATTAGGAAAATTTTAAATGTTGATCAAGTACATTTTGTGACTATGAAAAAGGGTCATATGTTTAAGCTGCCTATGTCGGTGGGTGAATTTATAGTCAATATGAGACAAGCAGCTAATGAAGTCACTATGATATTAGATAGAATGCATTTACTGTTAGGAGATAAGTGGGCTTATGACCCCCATAAAGTGATTTCAAAAAGGAGGATTGAAAATGGATATTCATCATTTATTCATGAAAGCAGACCTGATATAGAGAAGATATAAAATAAGGGTTTTGCAGGTTTTGTAGACTCAAATATATAAAATCTTGTCATATCAGAGAGGTCTAACAAGAGGGGTAAAGAAGCAGTGATTGATTCAGAAAATGAAAAACAAAATGTTGAAAAGAGAGCAAAGCTAAATGAAGACTTAGCAAGTGCTCAACCTGGTTTCTCATTACAATTGGGAGATGAGCAAAATGTACCATCCTCACCAAGGAGACAAAAATATGCTCAGGCGCAAGTACCCTTGATTAAACAGATATTTTCTCAGATTGCTGAGAGAAATCAAAAGATGAAGGCTAGCATGGAGGCACAGGCTGAGTATCAAATAAATCCAAATTAAAAAAGATTACTAGCTGCCATGGATCTTGAAAAAGATCAGTTTAAGATTTCCCTTTCTCATCCCTTTGACATGACTCTAAGCTCATCTAATAGTTTCAATACTGTAAATCTGACTATTGATGTAAGAAATATTCCTCTGCTTGATAAAGTAAATTCACATATGCAAATTGGTCAACTGATTGTGAATTATTTAACCAAAACTAATGCAATGGCTCTTAAATATGAGAACATGGTAGGGAAGGTCATCAAGCAACTGAAGTTAGAGAAAGCCAATTACATGGCTTTAACAAAGAAGAATGAAGAACTCAAGAAGATTATTGTGAAGATTGGAGTAGATCCAAATGACAAGTCTACTGTACAGAAATTGCTACAAAGTGCAGAAGTAAAAAAATTTGTGTTGAAGAAAAAATTGAAGTTGACTACAGGAGTGCATTCTATGGCAGCAGAGGTGGCAAAAGTGGAAAACGATAAAGAGAACCTTCTTGAGCAGCTCTTACAGAAATAAGAATAAATTGCTAAGTTGAAGCAAACTGAATTATCATTACAGAATCACATTGATTCTCATACTTGTACTTTAATTTTACCATTTGGAAATGAAGATCTGGCAGCATAAATATCTCAATTGAACACTGAACTGAAAATGGCAGAGAGAGATCCCAAAAAGGCACAAACTGATCCAGAGATAGTAATGAAAATAATGCAAGCCAAGGATGGGGAAATTAGTAAGTACAAAACATATTTCCAAATAGCTGATGCTGAGATTATGAATATAAAGGAGAAGTTGAGGGGTAATATATCTCTGATACAAGCTAAGGACATCATTTGGAATGATATCATTGAAGAGATGAAAGCATCTTGGGGATCTCTGACTATTATATCAGAAGAAAGAAGCATTATCAGAGATTTCGAGGAGCAGGTTATGGTAGACAAACAAAAGACAATTCATAGAGCCATCTGGGAAAATAAATTTATCGATTTTATTGATTCCAAGACTGACCAAGAGTTGGAAGAGAATGAGATTGAAGATAGGATTTCATGTGCTATAGAGATTAGCAAACTGATTATTAAAAATAATTGTAGGAATACTACAGAGAAAAAGTTGACAGAGATTAAGGAATCAGTGAGCAAGTTCGACAATTTATATGACAAAAGAACCAAGGCATGTTTTCCATCATGCTGGGGCCTTGGAGGCATTCTTTTATCATGGGATTCCTATGAACCACTACTTGTATTGGAAAAAAGAAAGGTGGAAAACACTCATGAAAAGACTCAGATTCTAAAAGGAGCGACAATGATTAATTTTCTTCAGAGGCACTTTCAACTTTTATGGTTGGTGAAGACCCTATTTATAGAGAGACCATAATTCAACAGGATTACTACATTTAGATTTGAATATCATAGGCTGATTAATTCACCTAAGATAAACAGTGAGGCGTGGAAGAAATGTAGAGCCCGGATGACTGATCTCCATAAAGATCCCTCAACTTCAAAGAAGAACAAGACAACAAATCAAGAGAATACAATAACAACAACATCAATTCATATTCAACAAATAGATTAGGATTTAAGTTTTATTTTATTTTTCTCTTTTAAGAGAATGTACTTGTAATAAGACATTTAGATGACATATGATAGGTAGTTTATGAAGTCCTAAGTAGTTGAAGTAGTTAAGAGTAGTTCAATAGTTACAAATTGCTTTTCATTGTATTTAAAGGGATAGAAAAGAAAGAAAAACGTTCTGAGTTTTGGACCTTCAGACTACTGCAAATTTTGTACTCAGTTTTCAAATGATTAATGAATGAAGATCACGATTCTAGTGTTTGTTGATATTGATATGTTTTCTAGTTTACATTCTGTATTTTCTGTCTTTGAATAAAATGAAGTAATGAAGTTGTAGGTATCTTTTTACATATGTGAATAAGAGTTAAAAATCCTTAATGGGCACTCCTTCATTTTAACTATCCCTCTGTCTTAAAATTATTCTGAAGTTTAAAGTGATAGATATTGTTTATCAACATATCATTTTGGGCTTCCCTCCTTCATGTTATTCTAATCATTCCATTTAATATCAGCAGATAATGGAATTGTAAAGCATTGATTTTATTTTATTATTGAGGGTTTAATAAATAAATCTCTGAAGGTGATTACCCAAAGACCATTTGATATTATATTTATGTGACATATATATATATGTGTGTGTGTGTGTGTGTGTGTGTGTGTGTTTGTTAAGCACTGATTCATTACTACAACCAAGGGATTTTTTCTTAAGATACAACACATCCCACTATCACAATTATCATGAAGGCATCACAAGATCTCATCACTGCACAAGGTCACAGATGTCATCAATTCACTGTTTTCATGAAAGTCAAAACAACTTGATTTCCATGCAACATCCTCATTGTCATTGTCTTGCATCTTTACTTAGAGCTTACTGTTGCCTCAGTGCTTCATCAACAAATTAAATATTATCAGATAGCTAGACCAAAACAAGTTCTAGAAAAAGTTCTCCTCAATATATATTTGTCAAGTCTTTGTTGTTATAGTCATACAAGTTATATTACTCCCATAAATTTGTGCAACAACAACAAAAGTGACATGTCATAATATTTTAAGAAATGGAATCTGCTTCAATATATCAATATCACTATAATGCCATGGTTATTTCCATACAAGGTTAAAACCATGTTTATCATTATATCATTTCCAACTAGTTCACAATCTCGATGTCATATATAAATCACTGTTATTGGGTCACCTTAGTCATCAATGATGAAACTATCATTTTGGTTACTATTGTGCAACAAGGTCATATCACAATCTCACTTCAGTATCATATGGATTGCAGTCTTATTGTGCTACCTACAACTTGTTCCAAAAAGGATATCACCTTTTCTTATGCGACAATGTGGCCCTTACTGCAAGATGATCCCTTGCAGTGAACTTGTATCTTTATAGGGAAGAACTTATTCAAAACACACTATAATTTTCTTCAGATATATAGTGATGTTTACCTTAGACCATTTCCAATCGAATAAATTTTTAATGCCAATGTAAAACATGACACACAAGTGATATTTTAGATGGTCATCAATAATTTGCATAAGGTATGTTCATACAGGGCTTGGACGAAATTAAGGGACAAACCAATACAAGGATCTGCACTTTTAGAAGAATGTGTATGGTACAATGACCATCAATAAGCCCTGAACCATCCTTTAGATTGCTTGACAGTCTTTGGATACTTGACAAATTGTTTTCACAAAATTATGCTAAGATAACACCCAAATGAACTCCATCCAATGACTCGATCAATTCCACACAAAAAATTAGAAGAATTATACAGCCTCAACAGAAGAAATGTATTTCCGAATACTTGATTAACAAGTAACTCCCATTTTAAAAAAGTGAATGCCCTCAAAGTAAAGGTAAGGTCCAAAAAATCAATTGCACAAGTAGGCCCCATACGTTGTGCTAGTTTTCCACTGCTCCAGATAAATTTTGTGTGCATAATCACAGTAAACAGTTCTCTGAGGGTCAGTTTAATTCATATTTCTAAGGTCACAAGTATAGGTATTACAATATTTGTTCCAAATCACCATTGGAATTGATATAAGACTTATGCAGTGGACCTATAGAAAATTTCTCAAAGGTGCTCAAGTACTTCATGAGGGTTGCAACATATTCATGTTTAGGAATTGGATATGGCTGAATTTTGTTTCTTCGTAACAAAATTTTCTTAACTAATACTTAAATCATCCTTCAAGGGTGCTACAAAGGATTTCTAAAAGGAGTGTCTAAAATTTTAACGACTTTAATCTCAGAGTGGAAATAATGTGTAACTTTAGAAATTCATGCTTTAGAAATGATGCACTTAAAACCATCATGTACTTTATTCCTTCAAGGATTTCAAGATTGTGCTTAGGTGAATTGGTGTCTTCATTAAGCACAACCCTCTTTGAATATATCAAGACTGAGGAAATAACCACAAAAAGAAACAACTTGGAATATGCCATGCTATCTTTGTTGGTCTTAGATTCTTAAGATTCACAAAGCATATGATTAAATTCGTTCATTAGTGAAGAGAATCTACAAAACAAATTAACACCAATGAATCTCCATATCCTAGAAATTAAAAGTAGTCTAGAAACCCTAAATGCGAACCTCAAACGAAACCCTCAAAGGAGTGTCAAACCCAGAGTGAAACCCTTTGATCTTCTTCAGAAAAGTCATCTAAAACCCCAAAAACACTGACCTATGCTTAAACATTTTTGACCGCAGAGAAAAGACTTTGCACCTTTTTTTTCTTACTTTGGAGAGGAAGATAATGTGTTTATATAGTTGTGGAGAGACACATGAGAACATATATGACTTAGGTTTTAGAGGGAAGCCATATTGAAATTTAAATTGAAATTTTACTTTGGCCACAACATTAGGAAGGAATTTTAATGTCATTTTTGAAATAATTTAAAATCCTTTTGTTATCCCTCCCTAATAATAGATTATAAAACATTTTAGCACACTTTCTTGTTTAATTTTAAAAAAAATTTGAAACCCTACAACCATAATTTGGTTGCCACACCATTCAAAAATTTGGGGCTTTGAATTTATTTCCACATCATCCAATTCTTTGCCACATCATCATCCCTGGGGCCAGAAAAAATCTAGCACATCTTCAGCCCTTGGAATTTTGGGCCATTTGCTGGTGTTTTTAACTTTGACTAGTATTTTCTCTCCAACAGTGAGGCTGCTCAAGATGCTCCAGATATCAATGGTATCAACACGATGAGGAGAATCAACCAAAAATGGTATGCAAGACAACCTTGATGATTTGGTTCTTCAGAATCTCCAAAAAATGCGGGCTATGCCCATCAACCAGGAAACTAAACCCTAGAGATAGGGTTAGCTAGGGTTTCATCATTTCTTCCTCTCATACATGAAAATAAACACATTTAGGAAATCAATTGCAACATCATACACCTACCACATCTGCTATGCCATCCTGCATCTCCTCTCACTTTGACATCAATGCAACATACTCAACGCTCGATCCTTAAGATTATGATTGATTAATTTTTTTTTAATTATTTTATTTTTTCTCTTGCGCCTCTTCATATTCTATGAATTTTGTATTATTTTAATGGATGAATGGATATATATGTGTTATAAAAAATTTTCGTTCCATTTAACTTCCTTGTACTATCTCATTGTGATCTTTCCCATACTCAGTCAAATTCTATATATTTTCATCGCATCCTTGCCTAACCCTTTGTGGAATACCCACACAACCCATAACTCTAGCCTATACCCTTACCTTGATACAATGTGGATGATTTCGCATTAGAATTTTCTATGACTTGTTTCACTAGCACAGTTTAGATTCTTAGCATCGACCCCTTTTTGCCTTGCAAATGTGTAGAGTGATGAGCCTTTTCTCTTCATTAGTGTTCCAACACATCTCATAAGGGGACTAGTCTCATCTCCTCTATCACTAAAAACCATGCCATCACCGAACATATGGGTTCTCTAGCCTTGTGCTAGACCAGTGCATGATTTTAGTCTCTAGATGAATAACCCTTACATATATTCGATGTGCATACTATAATCATATATGTTCAAGCTTGTGTGAGTGCACTACGTACTCCCTATCCTCAGTTTATTATACCTTTGCCTCTAGCCCATGCGCTCGCACTAGGACCAACACACTATTTTTCCAGAGTGAGAAATTACACAAATATAACAAAGATGGAGTAGGAATTTTCTTGGATTAATTGTGTACATTGCCATGCATGATTTTAAGTTTCTAGGTACAAGATATATTCAAATTATCAGTGTTTCATCCTCTTCAAAATTTCAAACCTCCAGTCATGCGAAAATTAATTGTGAGAGAAATAGTTGAAAGCAACATTGAGGGTGTAGTAAATAGTCTAAAACCTAAAGTACTCATACTTAAGGACAATACATGTTTTATCGAAAAGTAAATGACTTAGACTTGTACAAATTTATTTAAAGACATCGCCAAGAAGGAAATCCTAGATGGTGAAGAAGACCAAGCCATGCATTTCAACATTAAGAAGTCCAAGTTTCACATGATTTTTTGTCACTATCTAATACTACCTTGTGTAGAGATGATTGGGTGGATCCTACAACACATTGACCCTAAAAATATGATTATCAAGAGTTCAAAGGGAGAATTATTGACTACATACCAGGCTCATGATATCCATATGTACTACCTTAATATAAGATTCTATGCTGGTTTTTAACATTCTACTAAGGAGATCCTCAAACCTTGGTGGCAAACCGAGAAAATTTTGTCAAAATCCTAACATAATATAAAAAACCAAGATGTTGAGGAAAGTGTACCAACAATTAATGGTCGTGTGCTAGAGTTTATCTGGATGGGATAACGTTGTATTCTTTGAGGAAAGGTGGGTCTATATGTTGCACCCTTGTGTCACCAAAGGAACTATTTTTAATTGGTCCAATCCCATAGCCCAGTCATTGCAAAAGTGCGTTACAAGGGAAAAGAGCAAAGTTACAGATCAAACAAGAACTATTACCTCAAAAAAAAAAACTCTAGCCCAAAATCCCCCAAAAAACCCTAAAAAACATGTAAAAAAACCCAAAAACGAAAATTGTGTATGCCAGAACGATGTTTTTTTAGGGTAAAATTTCAACATTGTTTTTAAATGGCAGTAAAAATATATTTTTTTTGCAAAAAGGATGAAAAAACACCCTCAAAACAAAAAAGGGTTGATGCTAGAACAAAAGAAAAATTTGGGTTACAATTTTAACATTTTTTAGCAATGGAATTAAAAATAAAATACCAGGACTTTGAAAAACCATAAAATTCCAATAATTCTCGAACATGATGTTAAAGATAAAATATATTGACTCTAAAAAACCCTAAAATTGTAATTGTTTTCAACCATAGTATTAAAGATAAAATATCATAACTCAGGAAAACCTTAAGATTTTGACAATTTTTCAACCATGGAATTAAAAACCTTATTTTTTAACATATTTCAGCCATGAAATTATGTGAAAATTATATAACTAAAACAATTTTTAAAAATGAAGAAGTAAATGAAATATTCATTATTCCAAGAGTAATTTTTATATTAAAGGCTAAAAGTATAGCTCTTTTCAAATTTTAGCCTAAGAAAACTTATGCTATTACAACAAAAACCTAAAAATATGCCATCAAAATGAAGTGTCCCCTTTTAATGAGGCATTAAAATTTAACATTTTTAAAACTATCTTATACCAAATGATAACAATAAATAATATCATGGAAATATCAATGTATAATTTAAAAATTCAACATTAATTTCTAATATTTTTTTACTTTTAATCAAAATATCAACTTTGGTAGATTGGATATAACATAAATTATTTTTTGTAATTCATTGTTGCATTGTGGATTCTAAAGAGGTGAATTCTTCATAATTAAAACATATAATCCAACAAACATAGAAATGACTCATAACTTCATGTAAGATCATATGGAAGTCAAAATATTTATGTCAAGTTAACATGAAAACATCATTTACATAAAATGTCTTAGACATTTATTCAAAATAATTCATAGGTTTTGACACACCATTAGAATCTACATCTTCAGATGAATGACTGGATGCAGATGAAGATGACCCATATTCTTCTCTTTCATCAACTAGTGCCCCATATGAGTCAACATGCATGCCCACCATTTCATGTTTCAAAAGTCTTGTAGATCTACGACTAGGTTCAAGATACTCTCATCTGAACACTTTTTCTTCTGGTAGAAACTTCTTCTAAATATCTATGGTCATGAAGTGAAGAGTTCATCTCTTTTTTTAAATTGAAGTCATAAACAAGTATGTCAACATCCTCCAATTTTAATAGGTTAGTGTGGCAACGATTTATATTTGTACCCTTTCTTTTTCTCTTTCTGCCAATTTTTTTATCAACTACCATATTTGTCTTGTACACACCATTGAATGGGTGGGTATTTGTGGCATGCTAATGTACTTCAAAAACTGTCATATCTTCATTTTATTTAATGATCTTTATAACCTTGGAAACCCAAAATGGATAACCAAGTGGATCTCCATATGTTAACAATGCTATCATGAAATGCCCCTTAGCATCTTGCACAAAACCCCTGTAAAGGTCTCAATGGCTTCATGTTGTGCACGTGATCTTCTAGAACTAATATAAATTTCTCTTTCCTCTAACTCTAGAGAATCAATAATACCTTGAGATTGTTGTTGTTCAACAATGTTTCTTTCCTCGTGTTCATTTGACATATTTTTTGGCCAAATAAATGGAGTTTTCAAAAGTGTATCTTCATTTCTTGATCTTGAAATGATATCACTTTGATTATTGAAAAATATTCCCGCCAAATTGAATAAAAAACATCAAAGTACTCATATGTATCTTTAAAACATATTTAAATTTCTTCCAAGCATTCAGAATAATTTATATTTCTCTTATGCCTTCATGCATTATGGAGTTCAACAACTAATTGTAATAACAATATCTTTGATGGAAATATTAGATGATTTGGAATGAACTTAAGAAAGGCTAAACCTGATGACGATCCCCATTCTACAACAATTGGATACTTCTTGCCCCATATAAGTGTTTTCCCATCAATTTTTTTGATGCAAAAATGATGATGGAAGCTAATGTCATTAATTTTTTCAATGCAATTCTCCTCACCATGCGATCCCAAAATAAAACTTCGCATGTCAATAGTTTCTTCCAACACATGAAAAATAGGCTATGGAATGTACGATTTCTTAATACATTCAATTAATGTTGCATACTCCCAACATTATTCCTCCTCAATGTTACTGAAAATGACTGAACATCTGATCAATATGGTCATGAGTGTGCCCAACAAGAAGGAAACCAACCTTTACCTTTTTAAAATTTCCCAATTCAACAAGCATGTTTAGATATCCAAAAAAAACTTGAATTTTGTTTTCACGACTTTTATTTTCTAATTGCAGATACAAAACTTTAGGAAAAATACCATACCAATGAGAAACCACATAATGTTTTATAGTTATGGTCATATTTGCATCATTATGAATATTTGGAGCTATGAAGTAAACCCTTGGAAACATCTTTCCATTAAAGACCATACAACCAACCAAGTGAAATTGAATAAAATTTTCCTCCTATAATTTTTTTGGTGTGTAGAAAAAATGTTGCAGAAATGTTTTCTTTTTTTATATACCATCAATTATCAAACCCAAATATTTAGTTGGATTGTCATAACACTTCTTTCGATCCTTATACAATTTTTCTCTTTCACTTTTTTGTTGATTGTGATGCTCTTGAAGTGCTTTGACAATGGAATCTACACATAAAATAGAAGAAACCTATTAATAAATATATTTTCATAGTTGATAACTATCCAATTTTTAAAAAGAATGTTATGAATGCATACCTATTTCTAGCCCTTGACATTTATCCCTTTTTTATTTAAGGGAAGCACATGTACTACAAACCTAATCCTTTTCTTCTTAGGACTACAAACATTGTTGAATTCGTTCTTCCATATCCTTGTAAAATATGAATATGTAATAAAATTACCATCTCCTTCAACACCTTTTGCATATTCTATGTATAAGTTGTAGATTTCTCGTCTTGAGAAATTATCTAGAATATGTATTGTGTATTTATTTTTCATACACTCTCCAAGCTTTGAAAATAAGTCTTTCATCCATGACATTGCAATATTTTCTAATGGCGCAACCTCTCTTCCATAACATACTTTTGAATAAAATGTAGAATATATATATATATATATATATATATTTCCATTATTTATTGGATTCTTGACAAATAAAAATTACCAATTGAATGCAACATTTTGAAAGTATTTCTACGGAGCAATACATTCCCAATATGATAATCGTAACCTATTAGAGTAGATTTCATGCAACCCACTAAATATGAATTTTGCATGTTGTTATTCGTTGAAAAATGTCTCTTCCTTTTCTCCAAAGAAAACTTGAAATCCATATGTTTTTAGCAATCCTTTAGGAAACATTCACTTGAAATTAGATCATCGATAAACCTTCTTCTGGTGAGATATTCTATCCTAAGCCTTGTACTGCTGGAATATTTTAGATTGATATGAAAATGTCTACTCCTACTCCTAGATATGATATTTTTTTGCAACGTCTCCATCATTTAATTATCCTTTATAGAAAAATTTTCATCAACATTATGAGGAATATTATCCTCACTATGATAATTCTAAACATAGTTAGGAAATTCATCACTATCATTTCTTGGAAAATATTCATTACTATTCTCACTTAAAGGAAATTCTTCACTACCATAATTTGCACTTTTGAAATCCCAAATCGGACGAAATGCTTCACCATCTTCATCCATGCTTTTGAAATCCCCCCTTGGAGGATTCAATTCATAATCACCATGAGTGATTTTGAAACACTCACTCAGAGAAAATATATTATTCACGTATGTGCCTCTAAAATTATCATTTGCAAGAAACTCTTCATCCTCCCCTTCATAAATGGTGCTCTCATAATCCTTAGGGTTAGGACTAAGTGGAAAATATGACTCTCTATTCATAGTCAAATTATCATTTGCAGAAAATTATTCATCCTCCCATTCATCAGTGGTAGTCTTATAATCCTTAGGATTAGGACTAAGTGGAAACTTGAAATCTCTATTTAATGGAAATTCTTCATCCTCCCTTCCGTTAATGGTGTTCTCATAATCCTTAGGATTAGGACTAAGTGGAAACTTTGAATCTCTATTTACTGGAAATTATTCATCCTCCCCTTCCCCTTCCTCAGTGGTGCTTTCATAATCCTTAGGATTAGAACTATGTGGAAAATTTGACTCTAGAAATTCTTCATCCCCCCTTCATCAATGGTGCTCTCATAATCCTTAGGATTAGGACTAAGTGGAAAGTTTGACTCTGGAAATTCTTCATCCCCCCCTTCATCAATGGTTCTCTCATAATCCTTAAGATTTGGACTAAGTGGAAAATTTGACTCTCTATTTATTGGAAATTCTTCATCCTACCCTTCGTCAGTGGTGCTCTCATAATCCTTAGGATTAGGACTAAGTGGAAAAATTGACTCTCTATTTACAGGAAATTCTTTTTCCTTCCCTTCATCAATGCTACTCCCATCATCCTTAGGATTAGGACCAAGTGGAAAATTTGACTCTCTATTCATAGTGAAAGAATTCATGTTATTCATCAATATGAATAGAGTTGTTGTGTGACAGAGATGTTGATGATGTAGAAAGAAAAACTTCATTATCAGAAGAATCCATGACTTTCAAACAAAATATGTAGAATGATACAAATGAAATCTCTCCTAATAACAATTTATATCTTAGAGATTGAAAATTTCCTTCCAAAGTTTGCCCCAAAAATTTTTGCCGAAAATTTTCCCTCCAAAATTTTCATCTAAAATTTATTTGAAAACATTTTTCTAAACTTTTGTTTTTGAAAAATTTCACCCTACTTTCTATTCAAAATATCCACTTAAATTTTCCTTTAATTTTAAATGATTTTATATTGACTACATAACTAAATTAATTTTTATAATTAATATTATGTTTTTTATCCCACATTGAATAAAAGTTTATCTAAACCTATAATATTAACTATATATTGATTTTCTTAATTTTAATTTTAATCCCACATTTGAGAAATGCTAAAGAAATCTCACAATATTCGCTACATAATTCATTGTTTCTATTCACCACATCATATCAAGTATTTTGGGTTTTGTTAAAAATTTTGAAGCAATTTTGCGAAGGACCTGCATTGTCATCGAGAACAAATTAAACGAGGGCTTTTTTCATTTCAAAAGTTAGTTTTCCTTCTATTTTTACTATTTAAAGAGGAATTTGGAAAATCTGTTGTTTTTTGGTTTTTATGCTCCAAAACTATTTTTTTCTTTTACATTTTTTTTCACAAAGGTTTATTTGCACTACCATATCTTACGGGAAAAGCCATATAAAAAAACTCTTTTCTTTTTTAGCGAAGAAGATGAAAGAAAAACTCTTTTAGGAGAAAAATATATATTTTTAAGGCTTTGAAATGAATAAACCAATGTTATTTATTCATTTTTTTGAATTGTTTTTACTTTGGCTTGGGGATTTCACTGCTGATTCAAAATTTATGAAAATTTTGAAACAAGGCAAACTAAGTTTCAAATCCCCGTGAGGTTACTGATCTACGACAAGAAAAACAGGTCATAAACCCCCAGATGTTCACTAGTAATACATTTCAGGTGTGCTGTTAGGTTCCTCCATAGAGAAAAGAAAAGAAAAAAAAGCTATTCTGTTAAAAAAAATGTTACATTTATTGATATTTTTTTTTCAAAAAAGTAAAATAATAATAATAATAATAATAATAATAATATTTATTTTTAAAAAAATATATTTTGTTTTTTAAAAAAATTTCATTTTTTTTAAACAACATATATATATATATATATATATATATATATATATATATATATATATATATATATATATATATATAATTTTTAAATTTATATTGTTTTTAATTAAAATTTACATTACTATTTTTTTTCTTTAATTTGTTTAATTAAGATATGTATTTTTTTAATTAACTAATATATATATATATATTAGGAAGATGACATCAAAGAAGGTTTCTGTGAATGTTTATGGAACAAGGAAAACAATTACATCATCTAAAGTTGCAGTTGGACCTTCTATGAATACTGCTCAACATACCCGAACTAAGAAACATCATAAAATTCAAGCAACTGGCCCGTTAAGTACATTCAATATTATTTCACAATGGAGGAATGCACGAGAAATAAATAAAACAAAATTTTCATGGCATGTTAAAGATAGTGAAAGCGATGAAGGTATACATATCTATCTATATTATGGTATGATTAATTTTGGTGAACCATATGAGGTGATGGGAAGAGTATGATACATATTTTTGGTGCCGAATGAAGAAAATGTTTATGTTCTTACAAAATTGTCCAAGATACATGAAAAGGTTAAATATCGTCTCTCAAAGGTCAAGTATGTCACATATGAAGAATCTACACAGTTGTGTGAAGAAATCATAGCCAATATTGTGAATAACATTGTAAGTATGCTTATTTATATTTATGTGTTATACATTATTGTAAGGATCATTAAATTTTTTATAAATTATTGATCATTGGCATATTGTATTTTTCATGATAGGATTTTGTTGAAAGTCTTTCAATCATGTTGGAGGGTATTTATTATCTAGAGCCAAATATTATGAATATGATCAACAGTTTCCACACATAGACATAAGAAGAAAGGAGAAGGAAGCAAAGAGAAATAACTCATGACACTGCAATAGTACATATAGTGGATCAACAAATAATCAATAAGGTGGGTCAATCTAGTAACGTTAAACATGTTTCTTTTAAATATGTGGAAGCTGAAGCTGAAAAATATATTATCATTAGTGAGAAGGAGATTAGAACTATTGTTCAAAAGGAGAAAATAAATAAAACACCAAAAAGATAAATGACCATGGATGTCTCTCTTCTAGATTATGATGAATAAATTGTGTATCTAGAAGAAGATATGTTAACCAGTAAGAAGAAGAAATCAAAAGTTGGTCAATCTGTAAAAATCATAGGCAACAATGAAGATAAAAGTGAAATATCTAAAGGCAACAGAGAAATCATAACAATAGGTGCTGATTTAGAGGATCAAATTATTAAAACAAAAAAAAGGCATTCGAGATTACTTGATGAAGAATAAATTAATTAATTGTGGAAAAAAAATTCATCCTAATGTCAACCAATTCTATAGGCCAAATGAAGGACAATCTCAATATCAAATTAGAAAGGCACATCACCCACATGTCCATAATTTGAAAACATTGTTCAGTTAAAATCCATATGCACATGTGGTGGATTATGTGGTTCTTGTTGATCCAAATAAAGTTCCTAAAAGAGAGGCATTTGAGAGGACACGATGTTTTGAATACATTCAACAGAGGCTAAAAGAAAATCGATTGAGGAATATCCCAATAACTCTCTTTTTGAAATAGCGAGATGCATTATTTATGTTAGTTTAATAGAAACAAAATAAAATTTATTGGCATGGGATCATAATATAGATAATGTGTATAGAATGTCTATTAATTTCATCCTAAGGGTCAAATTTATTCATAATGAATTTGAAGAAAAATGTTGTGGGGATAAGACAAAAGTTAGTCTAAGCTCTTAGAAGGAATGTTGTATGAAAACAGGTTATCAAATTGAGGATAAAGTTAATTCAAAAGGTGGAAAAGTAAATTCACATTTATTCAGAGGCATGGATAACATTTTCTATATGGAATTTAGAACTAGAGAGATATGGGAATTGGTTGATGAGATTTTCGACATATGGGAGAATGTTGCCATAAAAAATTAGAAGGTTAAAAATTCTAAACCCATAATATGTACCAATAGTAAAACAGGTCATGAAATGAAGCAAATTCTAGATGATATGACTATCAAACCTTGGAAAACAATGCAAGGAGTGAAGGATGAAAAAATAGTCAAATCAATACTATGTCGTGTGAAATTAGGTGAATCATTAACGAAAAAAATGTGCTCAGAATTTCAAATGTAAGTTTGTTGAATAATTTTTACTTTTTCTTGGATTATAATTTTGTTTTAAATGTAACATATTGTTGTTGGTAGTATTTTTTATACATATCAGTATATTAACAATTTTTACTTTATTTATTCAGTCATAATATTTAAATGAAAATACAAGAACATATGGTTAAAATTTTGAATGAAGAGAGTTGGGATGATGTTGTACACACCTACTTAGAATCAAGTTCTATAAAAACACTTAAAGATTTTTACCTTGCATTCAAAAAGGTATGTTGATTTATACATTAATTTTATTCGTATGTAAAATATTTTCTTTAAATATTAATTATACATATATTTCTTTATTTCATTAAAGATGTCGAAGAAGGATGCAGATGGAGTACCAAATACTTTCAAAATCTTTATTGAAAAATTTAACTTTAAAAATATTTATTGAAAAAATTAAGTTGGAAAGTTTGAGAAAGCAACGTCTTAGGAATGTTGAACTTGATCCAACTCTTACTCATTTCATTTGGAACGGACTCGACAATATCTAATATGAAATAATACAAGGTGATTGTGAAGACATTGCAAAACTCATACCTAAAATGGAATATTCCCTTAGTTATTGCAAATATTTCTCATGGTTTCAATTTCCTAGACATTGGATATGATAATGAGCCTTATACTTATCATATTTTAATAAAGTGGTTGCGGGCTTTCAAGAAGTCACAACATCACCACTTTGGAGATTTGTGAAATTTCATTCAGACACCAAATTTGCAATGTTATTAACAAGATTCAAGGGAAAATCCAACTCTGCAACTTACATGGTAAGACATTGAAATTGTATGTTTGATTAATGTTATTTTTTATTATTTATGTATAAGTTAATTGAAATTTTACTATGTCATGTTACAGGAAAAAGTCAAATATTATTTATTTTGGAGATCAACCAATTATAAGTGATTTTGAGTTCATCCATGTTGAATGTTGGAAAAAATATTATTCCTATAAGCCTATTCTTCTTAATCGAGTGTTGAAATTGGAAATAAGAAGAGGCTTCTAATTCAATTTCCCCTTAATTAAATTAGAAGGAAATTGTAATTCCACATCACATGAAAGCTTGTACGGGTTAATTGAGTTGGGAAGACTTAGTTAGCTCAGTCAATTCGAGTTGGGGGTCAAACTGGAGGCATGTAGAGTTATCTCTAAGTTTTAAGGGGTCTAGTTGCAGTTTATTTTGAGTTGTAATTATTTAACTTAATTATTTGAGTTAAAATCAGTTTAAATAGTTCTAACTGATGGAGGATCCATTGAGAGGTCTAGTGAATTAAATGTGATTTAATTCACGTGTAGTGATCAATCATATAACTGATAATTCACTATAAATAGATATTTCATGTTAGTTCCGAGGAAGACCTAGTTGAGATTGGAGTTAAAGGGAAGTATACTATTAGTTGTATAATTAGAAAATTGCAGACGTCATGCATGAGGTCAGCAATATGCCTTGGATGTATTGTACAATAAATTATTGGGAATTTTATAATTAATAGGGGCTCAATTTCCCTAGGGATTTCCAAAGAAAGGTTGAGCATCCAGAGGTAAGAAATTGGTTAAGTATTGGAACAAACTTGTTTGGATCAGAGTGAGACAGTGAGAGATAGTGTAGAGAGATATCAAGCCTGAAAGAAACATTGTATTGTTTCATATTCTTAAATTACTGCAATATATAGATAGCGAGGTTTTTAGTGGAGACTTCCCCAGATAAATATGTGTTGTGTCATTGAAATTCTTTCTCTTTCTTGTTCATGTGATTGTGCAATCATAATTGGTTTCCACAATTTGTAGAATATATTAAAGTATTTTATTTTAGCATATTACAATATCATTTGAATCTATGTGGATTTTATATATGGTATCAAAGAAGGAATAAATATAGAAGAGAAGAATACGAGTTTGTTTTGAACATGTGAATCAAATTTTCATATTTATTCTTCAGGACCAACAATAGATCAAGATGTCTTTCTCTGGATTGAGACTAGAATATGCCCTTGAGGGTAGTTTGAATTACATAGCTTGGAGGGACATGATGGAGGCAATGTTGGAAGACCACAGGTTTAAGGAATTCATATAAAATAATATTCTCAGGCCTGCAACAAAAAATTCTCAAAATATTGATCCATGGAAGAAGAATGTAGAAAAGTCGAGAAGTATTATGTTAGAAGGAGTTCGAGATCATATTATCTCGAACCTCCATGGAAAGTAAAATACATATGATATGTGGAAGGCATTAACATATTTGTTTCATAATATCAACGACCACAGGGAGTTGAGGCTGAAGGATAAGCTCAGGAAAATCAAGACGGAGAAGGGTGGCACGATACCAAAATAATTAACAAAGTTCACTTAATGTCGAGATGAGCTTGGAAGTGTTGGTGTGAAAAGTTTTGAGGATGATCTGGTGAGCCTAGCACTTTTAGGCCTTCCCAAGGGCTGGCACAACTACTAGGATTTAGTGAATGGGAGGGAGAATCTACCAAAGTGGGAGCGATTGTGGTCCGACTTGGTACAATAAGAGATTCGACATAATACCAGAGATGGATCCTCATCAAAGACTGATGATGAGGATAATTTTGCCTTGGATAGAAAGGAAAATAAAGGGAAAGGGAAGGTGCCCCATTCCAAATTAGATTCTGGTTAGGAAGGAAAGAAGAAATACATGTCAAAGATAACATGTGTTCACTATCATGAGCTTGGACACTATGCTACAAAGTGTCCGCATAAGATGACCAACAAGAATCCCTCAGGAGGAGCGACAAGTGAAATAATTACTTCACAGTTCGAGTTGGATTTCACTCTCATCGCATGCATGGTGACATCAATGATGGGTTCTGTGTGTCACTTGGATAGTGGAGCTTCAGTCCATATGAACGTCAACAAATAATTATTTAATAACTTGGAGGAGAAGGATCTCTAGATGCACATCGTTATGGGAGATGATGGGAGGTATATCGCAAATAGAATAGGTATAGTTACCTTTCAGAGGGAGTTTGATACTCCACTCACATTAAAAGATGTCATGTATGTTCTTGATTTAAAGAATAATTTAATTTCAATTGCTATGTTGGAAGACCGTGGCTATGATGTGATATTTATCAAAGGAAAGACGTTCCTTCGTCACAAAGCCACGAGATAGGTGAAGAAGTTTGGGGTTTAGGTAAAGAACCTCTATAAATTGGATGTTGAAGACTGCGCTACCTTTAACATGAAAGTAGACAAGGTACATAGCCTAGACATTGATGAGTTATGGAATATAAGATTTTTCCATCTACACCATGGCACTTTGAAGTTCATGCAACATATTATAGGACTTCCCACAGGTGCACTTGATTAACGAGATTCATGCAAAGGGTGTAAATTGGCGAAGTAAACCAAAGCCACCTTTCATGATAAGGAAAGTCGAGAAAAGGCAATCCTTGAAAGAGTTCACTCAGATGTGTGTGGACCATTATTGACAACCTTCACAAAAAAACACAGGTATTATGTGATTTTTGTAGACGATTTTTCATGAAAGTGTTGGATATTCTTCATGTAGAAGAAATATAAGATGTTATCAAATTTCTGTGAGTTCGAAGAACTTGTCGAGAAAGATACAGGGAAGAAGGTGAAGGCTCTCAAGAGTGAAAATGGTGGAGAATATGTGTTGAACAAATTCAAGAACTTCTGTACTTCAGAATGAATTCGACAAGAATTGATAGCACCTCATAACACACAATAGAACGAGGTTGCAAAAAGGAAGAAAAAAACTATTTTGGGAGCAAGACAAGCGATGTTGCATGATCAGGGCCTACCATTGCATATGTGGGATGAAGCATGCAACACAATAGTATTTTTTCAAAACAAAAGTCCTCATTGGATTCTTGGGATGAGTGCACCAGAGGAGTATTTTCCAGCTAAGAAACCATATGCGGCGCATTTTATAATTTTTGGTTCATCAATCTAGGAAGAAGCTAGAGCCAACTGCTGAGTTGGTAATATTTTTTGGGTACACTGATACACCTCACAACTATCAGGTTTACTTTCTAGCACACAGGAGACAGTGGTCAGAAGAGATGTGAAATTTTATGAAGAGAAGGCCATGGGAATTTCCCTTGAGAGGGAGCTTCAGTTGCATGAAGTTGAGGAGATATTAGCTCCAAAAGAAGAACCTCAATATTTGGAGCAGCCACAAGCAGAGGAACAACTAGTGGAAGCACCCACTCATTTAGAGACATTCTGAGATGGAAGGAAGTGTACAAGAGAGGCTGATAGGTTAGTGTTGTATGCTAGAGAGAATGTGGGAGCACCTACATCACATCGTAGGTAGAGAAGGTCCCCAGAGTAGTACACTTAATACATGGCTCTTATGAGAGAAAGTTAAGAGATTGAGCCATCCTCTTTCGAGGAAGTAGTGCAACAACCAGTTTAAGTTGATGCCATGGTTCAAGAGTATGACTCCATTATCAGAAACAATGCATGGAAAGTTTTCCCAAGACCGGAGGGGAAGTCAGTTGTAGGATCTAGGTGGATCTACAAGGTGAAGAAAGTAGCAGATGAGAGTGTGGAGAAACACAAGTCCAGATTTGTGGCTAGGGGGTTCTCTCAGGTGGTGGGGATTGATTATGCCGAGACATTTTCACCAGTCACAAGGTACTCATCAATAAGATCCATCCTTGCAATTTCTATGTAGATGGGATGGAAGATACATCAAATGGATGTAAATACAACCTTCCTCGACAGAGTTCTTGAGGAAGAGGTGTACATTGAGAAGCCATAAGGTTTTGAGAACTTTGAAAAAGAGTCACATGTGTGGATACTCAAGAGAGCATTGTATGGAATGAAACAAGCACCTCGTGCTTAATACACTAGGATCAACAACTACTTCACCAGGTTGGGCTTCACCAATATTGAAGTGGATGCAAACCTTTACCATATTGTGGTAGAAGGTAAAATTTTTATAATTATACTTTATGTCGATGATTTGATACTCAGAGGTGATGAGAACCTCATCAAGTCTTGCAAAGAGAATCTTGCAAGAGAATTTGAGATGAAGGATATCATGGATCTTGCATTATTTCCTTGGATTGGAAATTTGGAAAAGAGATGTGGAGCTATTTGTATCTCAGGGAAAGTATGCCAACGAGATTCTGAAGAAGTTAAACATGGAGGTAAATAAACCCATAGACACTCCTCTAGCAGGGAACCAGAGGAGGATGTTACTTATGCAAAGTAGTAGATGCTACCATCTATAGGAAGTTTGGGGGTTCACTCATGTATTTGTTGAGCACACGACCAGACATATGCTATGCAGTTAACCCAGAATCTGTTACACCATTTTTTGGTCATCTAATCCATTGTTATTAGATGGACCCAAGTACACCCAGTAAGACCAATTTTACCCCAAGTAAAATCGCATTCACTATGAGAAATAACTTAGTAAACCACCTTTATTAAGTTGTTTATGGTCTAAACAGGAAACCCCATGGGGAAACATTAAATAAATCCATATTTATTTGATTTTTCCTCAAGGAATAATTAGTTAAACAACAATTTAATTAATATTCCTGGTTATATTTAATCCAAAACAAGGATATTAATTAGATAAATCATTATTTATCTTATTATTTTCTAAGAATAACTATTTAAACATTACTTAAATAATATTCTTTGTTAAATATGACTACATATCCCTTAAATAATTAAATAAATCATTATTTATTTGATTATTACTCAACCATATCCTTAAAATGATAAATAAATCATTTATTTATTTATTATTACTTAATCACATCCTTAAAATGATAAATAAATCATTTATTTATTTATTATTTACAAATAAGGGGATTTGACTCAAGTCAAATTCATTTTCCCTCCAACAAATATAATAAAATATTCCATAAAATTTGGATCTTGATTTGGTTAATAATATTTCAATTACGCACCAATATCTAGACTAACTCAATATTTTGTTATAAATAGAAGGGTTTTCCCATTCATTTGTCACCTTTTGTTGCCTAAAGATGACTCTGGATCTCAACTCTTGGTCTGGCTATTGATCCACCATCATAGCCATATTTTTTCCATTTTTGTCTGGGTTTTCTACACCATCAAGAGAGAGGAATTCTAAATCTGAAGTGTTGAGGACTTATAAGAACCCATCCATTGATGAGAATAGGGAACACCCTCTTGTGTTTTCCTCCCAGCTGCCATTAATAAAAATTTCATTGGATATATTCTTGTCTTGTCTATTGGATCTATGGAGTAAATCTTATTTTTCTATTGTTTAATGTCTTCTGATGCATAGATCTAGATTTTTGTAGCATTTGTCTTGATCATCTAACTGCAAATCTGAAGATATTAGCAGTCATTTCTGCTGTTAGGGCTGTTTGTTATGCGTAGCTAAAGTGGTATTTTTTCGTTTTCTTCGAATCAAGATTCATACTAACAATTGGCGACTCCACACGAGTTTACAATTATGACTGCTGTCGTTTTTCTGATCCTTGCATATCCAGCTGCTTCAAACCCTAGGATTTCTCTCTAGCCCCTTGTTTTTTCTTTTCTTGATGTTGTTTTTAACCCATAAAACCATAAAATGATAAAAATTCCGACTTCCGTGTGTTTTTGGACCTATTGCGTAGGTGACAGACATCAGCTGCAGCTGAGACGAATTTTTTTTCTAAAATCTGCTACCGAGAGTGCCGAAAGTGCAAGTCGCACTTTTCAGCCCAAAACTTGTGACCTGGACCTCCAGGGCCCACTTTACTGCCCAAAAAGTGCGACCTCTACTGAAAACAGGTCAGAAACTGCGACCTGGACTTTTTGCAGGGATTTTTCTGAAAGTTTTCTGGGTTTGTCTAAGCCTCTGTTCAGGGTTGTCTGACTGCCGTCTCCGCCTGTTTTGGACCTGTACTTGTTCTGATTTACTCAACTAAGTGGGAACCTAGCCCCCTAGGGCTTCAGTACCCTCCAATTTTTGTGGAAGAGTTTTTGCTGTTGCAGGTTGTTTGAAATTTCAGAGTCTTCAGCCATTTTTTCAGATCTGATACCTCACCTTCAGATCCACTTCAGATTGGCTTGTTATCCATCCAAATCTCCTCATTTAGCTTTTTTTTGGTTTTCCTTTAGGGTGCACTCTGCTTCCCTTCTGGAGATAGCCTTTTGCCACCTCTTTTTACAGCAATTATTCCTCTGATTTGTTGATGTTTCTGCACCACTTTCCAGCAGATTTTGTCCTTTAGATCCCTATCCCTTCTTACCTTAGATCTATTGGCTGTTTTAGTGTGTTTTTATTAGCTTTTTCACTCACCTATAAACTAGTTGTTGAGAGGCCCACCTCATTGTGTGTATATTATTGCATTATTAGCTGTTTATTTTCTATTTTGTAGGCTTACATACAGTCATTTGCAGGTTATTTACAGCTATACAACACACTCTTTTCTTTTTCTCTACAAATGTCTGGGTTTAAAAATTAAAATTTACACACTTCACACACACACCCTAAGAGAAAAAGGGCTTGGCTAACACCACCAAGCAAAGACTCTAAAACATTTAAATCAATTGATCTTGCACTTCTCTGCCCTTGTTTCGACATTGTAGTCAATTGATCTTGCACCTCCCTGCCCTTGCTAGTCTCTTTTTACTTTGTGCCATGTGTGTGTCATCATTGCTCAACCTCCCATGGGCTCTGATTTTCCTCAAGGGGGGGCCAACACCTCCTGCATATCTTCTCCTCTTGGTAGCACGTATTCAGGATACAACATGCCTCCTCTCTTTGCCCAACCTCCTGTTTACCACACTGTTACCCAACCTCTTCCGTCTGGTACCCCCGATGACCAGATTCTCATGATGAAATCCGATCAACCTTCAACCGTAGACATCAATCTCCAGATTCGGTCCCGTTAGTACAAAAAGCCTCCCACTATGTCTGTCTCTGAGCCGCTTTCTTCAGTCTCTATAGAGCCTCTTTCGACACCTAAGGGTCCCTTACAGATCCCTCAGCCTAGGGTGGAGGTTCATACCAAGATCCCTAAGGGACCACTACATCGAAATGCTACTTCTGGCAAAGCTGCCCATTCCTATAGCATAGTTGATGATTTGGCACAATCACCTGCTGCCATTTCAACTCTGGAACTCCTCCAATCATGCCCTTCACAACAAAAAGCTCTTCTCTCTACCGTGGGCACTGTAGATACTTCTAATGATCAATTGTTTGTCTTTGATGTTGACCGGTCAGAACATCCTCCTCTCCCTGCTTCCGTCGCTTTCCAAATCCCAGTCAAGATATAGAACACCAACGTTTCTTGGTGCATTATTGACGAGGGGGCATCCACCTACGCGATGTCCGCTTCAGTTTGGAAACAGCTCGGATCTCCTGAGTTGGCTCCTTCCACGATCACTCTCCGAGCATGGGATGGACACGCCTCCAAGCCCATTGGCTTATTCCGCAATTGTCCTATCACTCTTGCGGGCAAGACGGTTTGCGTTGACATAGAAGTCATAGATGCCCCCTTAGATTACAACATTCTGTTGCGTCGTAGCTACACTTATGCGATGTCTGCTGTCCCTTCCGTGGTCCACCGCAAGATGTCCTTCCCCCATAATGGAAAGATAGTCACCATTGACTAGTTGACGTATTACGAACCAAAGTCTCAGACCTCCCCTGAGTCCACTATTTCTTTGGTGGCTAATAAGAAAATCGTCGACCCTTTGACTAGTGTCTCACCCGGCGTCTACAAGGACTCCTCCCTGCTTGGTACATTCCCTGGTCTTCCTCCTCCCATCTTTGATCCCAACTCATCGAATGTTTGCATGATGCAATCATCTCAGGCTTCTCTCAAGAGGCCCGCCTCGGTTAGTCAGCAGCCCCCTCGCCCTCCACATCCGTCTCCTAGCCCTTCGATGCAGCCTTTTGGACCTCCTCCTCCTGGCCCTTCAGCTGATACTCATGAGCCTCTTTATCCTCCTGGGTCAGTTCCTCCAGGCCTTAACCATTTAGGAGCCATCGCACCTGGCCATTACCCCTCCAGCCAGATACCGTTCCTAGTCTCTCCACCAGGCATCTATACGACACCTGTCATGACCACCCTCTCTCTTCCTAACTTGACCATTGGGCTTCCAGTTTGGTACCTTGATCCTCCAACTTCCACCTCGCCAGGTCAAACTAAACCTTATCTTGCTTTGACCCTAGTTCAACCGGTCCCCCTAAATTCCCCCGTTGTCATAGTGCCTTAGCGACCTCAACAGGAATCACCTCCTGTTGTGACCGCTTCAGGTAAGAAGGGCAGAGCTCGCAAAAGGGCCTCAAAGGACAAAGCTACCCCGACTGACCCTGCACCTCCTCTACCTCCAAAGCCCTGCGCTTTGTGTGATGTCGTTGGTCATGCCACCCATACTTGTCCCGAGTTGCCCCACATCAAGCCCATCGTTAATGTCGCGTTCCTTGAGTCTACAGTCCCTGAAACCTCTGCTTCATCATCGAACACAACAAATAACGCCAAGACTATTCACACCAAACACCCTTGTGCTTTATGTGTTCTCCATGGCCATTACTCTCATCATTGTCCTCGCCTTATGCACTACCGTGCCTCTTTAGAGGTAGTTCGGGAGTACGAGATTGAATAGAACCAATCTGATTCTCCCGTACTTGCACAGTATGCTACAAGCCAGACCGAGGATTTACACGCTCCTATTGACATTCCCCCCCTGATGTCGAAATGACAAAGCAGAAGGCCACCATCCTCTACCTTTCATCATCCTTGAGACCCTCGGCAAAAGCTACCTCTGAATATTTTCCTATTGTTTCGTTTGACCTCCTTTTAGCGATCACCCCGAGCTCAACATTAGTGGATCCTTTATATGCTTGTTCTTACATCATCCCCCGCGATGATACACATGTGAGCCTTTCTTCTCATGATGATGAGTCAGGCAGCCTTGCCGCGTCATGTGGTCTCCCTTCCTCCTGTCTTTCCACCTTCTATTGTGACGATGACATCATGGAATCCATGTCCACCCCTGACTTCATCTTTCTCGCCCATAAACGGGATGCCATCATCCATACCCTTGGTGACTTATGTATCTTGAGCTCAAGCTACACCTCCAGTAGCTCTCACACTCCCCCTCCTCGACGGCATGTGGGAAGTAGACATCCTAGCAAGATCATTCCCTTCCGCAGAGTGCATTCGATTTCTACTGTGCGCTCAGGTTGCCAGCATTTTTCTTTATCCTCCCATTTATTGTCTTGTGGCACCTTTCAGAGGGACCCCCCGTCAACACCACATATCGGTTTTGCCAATGGTGCAAGTCGCTACTCCCGGAATTTAGCCTTGACAGGTTGGGCCATTTTTACCCTTTTGAATGCGCTTGTTCTTTCAAACGGTGTATGCATTGGTACTGCTACCAATAATTAGGCCGAATATGATGTAGTACGAGGTTTATTAGCTGATGTCATTTCACATCGCATCCTCCACCTTCATGTTTGTTTAGATTCCTTGCTTCTTGTCATGCAATTGAATGGTGTATATCGTGTGCATAATCCTATCCTTTTCAGAAGATATTTACGAGTGAAGCTTTTGATGCGTGAATTTGAAATCATTACTTTCAGTCATGTACCTAGAGCACAAAATCACTATGTAGATAGCATTACAAACCATATTCTGGATTGGCATTTAACACACACATTTAACACAAGACAATAACATAAAAATATCAAAATGATGCATATCCATAGTATGTATCGTATAAAATGTTCTAGAGTTCATCAACTCTGATACATATGGCATACCCATAGCATGTTACAAAAACCCAAAACTGGAGGCACCACCTACCCCTACACACTAATCACTATCTGGAGGATCCCAAGCCAATGGCTCTGCCCCTGCAACTTGTAGATCATGCATACCATGTCCGACCATCACCATGTGCTGCATGACCCCTCGCCATTCCGAGGGTAAACCAATACATGGCTCTATGTACTGGTCATCTAAGTCTTGCTAGCCACGTTCCAAAACACTGGTCAGAATCCTCTCACATCTATGTCGGATATCCTCCAGAAGGGCCGCTACATCCTCATTGTGTTGTGCCCTTGATCCACTCGATCCTGCGGCCCCCGATACTACAGGTCATCCCATGTACCCGGCCGGTTTTACCGGTGCTATATCTGCATACCAAAAGTAAAAGAATCACTACCACATATAATATTCTAGAAACTTTACATGCACATAAAAGATTAGCAATTTTTCACTTACCATCGGGTCCCCATATACAACCAGGCGGCAGTGGCAGATCTGGGTCCCCACAATAACTCATCCCACTATAGGTATAGTCATATATATACAACAACATCTGATCCCAATGAAAAAATAAATCAGGATAGAACACACGTCCAACTGCTCCACCTCCTCCTCTACATAGTAGTCGCCCCCACGGGCGCATCCTAGGCTCTCTCGGGCCCCCATCTGGGAATTGTATGCGAGGTCGAAGTGTCGGGATCTTCTCAAAGAAGAAAGAGCACAAAAATGTACCATATGCACCGTCATGGCTCACTTGCCACTTACATAGCGACAACTGTCGTTTCAACGATGACAGCATCATCTGGGCCCACCCATAGTAGGTCCCACTCAAAACACTCTCCTCAAGCATCATTTTCCCCCTTGTGATGTGATGGAGTGCCTGGTTGCCCAAGATTCGTAGAACCGCTGCGGCCATCTAACCTCTCCAAATCCCCGATGGGTATCCGAGTCCCCTTAACTTGGATATCTAGCCAAAAATGGCGCTCTACAAACTCTATGATATTCCACCCATGTGGTAATACTGGCTGAGTATTCCCTACCATCCCAAGTGGTGGGAGACCAGTCAGGAAATATATATCCTGGACCGTCAACTTGATTCGGTGCCCCAACAATATAAATACCTCATGGTCTGGGTCCCAATAGCTGACAATCCATGCCAATAAGGGATCCCCAGCTCTCATCAAAGGGTTCTCCACAAACTTCAGAACCCCAAACTGAGCCAAAGCACTATGGACACCCTAATCCTCCCGGATCTTCGATCGTAATGCACCCAGGTCTCTCTCTCTCTCTCCAGTTAATCCGTAACTCTGCCATATCTGCACAAAAGCATCATATTTTTCAGTATACAGATAGGAAAGACTGCTTCTCATCAAAAAAGCCTAGTGGTTAGCCAAAAAACTGCAAAGAAACACCCCTCCCTGCCAAGTCGCACTTTTCAGGCCCAAACCTGAGACAAGTCACACTTTTCTGCCCAAAACCTGCTACCCAAGTGGGGGGGCTGTTCCTGAGCCCTAGGGACCTAATATGAACTTTTAATCCACTGAAAAGAAAGAATACGGTTAGGCCTCTTACCTGCAACTGACGGATCTTGATTCCAACGGTCGGTTTGTCCGCTATGATTGCCACAAGATTTAGGGCCTTCTCTCCTCTCTACATTCATCAAAGATCCACATGAAAATGAATGAGTTTGGAGGGAAAATTCCTTATTAAAAGAGAAACCCCTATTTTTTCTTTTTCCTGCTGCGATTCAACCGTAGCTCTGTTTACCAAACCATCTACACCGTTGGAAATCTCTCACCGATCCCTCAAATAGGTATATGTTAGTTTTTAGTGATTTTATACTTCACCGGGACACATTTTCCCATGAAGCACCACTTCACCCTTCCTCAAAATCGAATTTTTTCACTTGCAACACTCGTACTGGGGGCACCATGTTTCCTCCATACTTTTCCACACTCGTGTCGACTTTCGTCATGAGTTACCATCTTATACTCATGCTTTTATGGTCCCCATTGTAACCTTTTCCTGTGTGGCAACACCATCGAGTCACCCTTGTTTAGAGCATCCGAGTTGAGTCATCATTGCTTTCATGGAGTCTATCCCGAGTCCCTTTGCACCCTGCTATAGTCCTCCATCCTTCATTGATTGGTCCCTCTCTCATGTCGCTCATTATAGCCTTCAATCCCACTGTCCCCTATCCCTCATGATATTGTGTTAGTCACTACCAGGTCATCCATGCTATTTATGCTCTAACAAGGGAAGTCGTATGTTTGCTACTCGGTTCCCCCCATTTCATCATCATCATTGGTGTCAGTCTGTCAGTCACTCTACTATTTTCTCTCGTGCCTTAGTTGAGGATCCCTTATTGCCTCACCTATGGCAGACCTCCTTCTGTCGACATTAGGTCTTTCATTCCATAAGACAGGTCTAGATGGCGATGTACCTTGGTTCTAGCTTCCACCCTTGTTTGGTGCCTCAGATCAGGCAAAGAGACTCCTCATGGCCATTTGAATTGATTGTTTCTCAGCTCCGGCTCATTTTTAGCATGATAGAGATTCGTATACTTGATGGTCCAATGATGCAGCAGCTGACATCAGTGATTCTTGGGTGTGTGTGAGATGTCTTAGCCCTCATGAGGGGGTGGCCCTATAGGTAGCCCCCCACACACTCAGATGGCCTATTCATTACAACCTTCGATGCAGCTCCATACATTTGATTATGTCGGCCTTAGCCGCTTGCAGCGCCTTTTTGTTTGCATGTATCAGTCAGATTTTCAGAGCGCTTTCCTGTTTTCAGGGGCATCTAGGTTGTATTTATATCTCATGTACTCAGATATCATTGTACAAGTCCTGGCTATTATCCCAGGCACAATATGTATGTGGGATTCATTATCGTGTTGTTTATCTGGCTCATGTTTATGCCAGCATTATGCCATCTCGTGGTTTTCCAGATGCCTTATTGTTTGTACTATTGCCTCGACGAGCATAGGTATGCCTCCCCCACCGCCTATAACAGGTACTCACTTATCAAAAAGACTTGTCGCACCTGCAAGTCACCTCCTCAAGGTCTAGTTCTTTCAGCACTTTGGTCTACCTTACAATCCTCTCTCTTTGACTTCCCCGTTGTTGTCTAGTGATTGAGTTCTTACAACGTACTTCGGTCATACGATTAGCTCCTAACGCTCGCACGCTGGGGGGAAATCTGTTACACCATTTTTAGGTCATCTAATCCATTGTTATTAGATGGACCCAAGTACACCAAGTAAGACCAATTTTACCCCAAGTAAAATCGCATTCACTATGAAAAATAACTTAGTAAACCACCTTTATTAAGTTGTTTATGGTCTAAACAGGAAACCCCATGGGAAAACATTAAATAAATCCATATTTATTTGATTTTTCCTCAAGGAATAATTAGTTAAACAACAATTTAATTAATATTCCTGGTTATATTTAACCCAAAACAAGGAAATTAATTAGATAAATCATTATTTATCTTATTATTTTCTAATAATAACTATTTAAACATTACTTAAATAATATTCTTTGTTAAATATGACTACATCTCCCTTAAATAATTAAATAAATCAATATTTATTTGATTATTCCTCAACCATATCCTTAAAATGATAAATAAATCATTTATTTATTTATTATTACTTAATCACATCCTTAAAATGATAATTAAATCATTTATTTATTTATTATTTACAAATAAGGGGATTTGACTCAAGTCAAATTCCTTTTCCCTCCAACAAATATAATAAAATATTCCATAAAAGTTGGATCTTGATTTGGTTAATATATTTTAATTATGCACCAATATCTAGACTAACTCAATATTTTGTTATAAATAGAAGGGTTTTCCCATTCATTTGTCACCTTTTGTTGCCTAAATATCACTCTGGATCTCAACTCTTGGTCTGGCTATTGATCCATTATCATAGCCATATTTTTCCATTTTTTTCTGGGTTTTCTACACCATCAAGAGAGAGGAATTCTAAATCTGAAGTGCTGAGGACTTACAAGAACCCATCCCATTGAGGAGAACAGGGAACACCCTCTTGTGTTTTCCTCCCAGGTGCCATTAATAAAAATTTCATTAGATATATTCTTGTCTTGTCTATTGGATATATGGAGTAAATCTTATTTTTCACTGCTGGAAATGTCTTCTGGCGTACAGATCTAGATTTTTGTAGCATTTGTTCGATCATCTAACCGCAGATTCGAAGTATGCTTAGCAAAATGTCGTTAGGTTGTTTGTTATGCGCAGCTAAAGTGGTCTTTTTCCGTACGCTTCGAATCAAGATTCATACTAACAAGAGGAGGATGTTACTTCATGCAAAGTAGTAGATGCTACCATGTAAATGGACGTTGTGGGGTCACTCATGTATTTTGTGAACACACGACTAGACATATGATATGTGGTTCACCAACTTAGTCAAGCTATGGTTAAGCCTACCAAGCTCTTTTGGAAGGCATGCAAACACAAGGAGATACCCCGCAGGCACTACGTATTTCCTGGCCATGGTATATATGCTGGAAGGAGTGGTAAGCCCAAGGAATCACATATGCAAATTGGGCAATGGAGTTCATCCAATAGGAAAAGCACACGTAGGAAATCTTCAACATTGGCCATAACATTTTCCGGTACAAAAGGAAGTAGGACGCTGCACTCGCCCGACTCGAGGCAGCATGGCTACTATTCAAGCAACATGTGAGGCCATCTGGATGAGGAAGAATTTTTTTGTTTTTGGTCAGTAGATGGATCTGATGATGATTTATTGTGATAACCCTAGTTGCATTAAACACTCGGTTAATCTATATTTTCATGACAGTTGCCATATCGATATCCGGTATCACCATGAGTTGTTGTGTGCGTAGTGGGAGGATTATGTCATTAGAGTACATTCCGACAGAGAAGAAGGATGTAGATATCTTGATGAAGGAATTGTCAAGAAGAAAATTTGAGTTCCACAGAGGCAGGATTGAAATAACAGACAATCCCTTTCTTGTTGAGGAGTGTTCAAATTGGCAACAAGAATGGCACCCCAAAGGGGGCTTATAATTTTTTTTAGCTTGTTAATTAAATTTGAAGTAAATTGTAATTCCACATCACATGACATCTTGCATGAATTAACTAAGACAGAAAGACTTATTTAGATTAGTCAATTCGATTTAAGGGTCAAACTAGAGGCATGTAGAGTTCTCTCTAAGTTTTAGGGGGTCTAGTTATAGTTTATTTTGAGTTGTAATTATTTGAGTTAAAATTAATCTAACTAGTTCTAACTGATGGAGGAGCTAATGAGAGGTCTAGTGAATTAAATTTTATTTAATTCATGTGTAGTGTTAATGAGATAACTGCATATTCGCTATAAATAGTTGTTTCATGTAAGTTCTAAGGAATTCCTAGTTAAGATTGGAGTTAAAGGGAAGTATACTATCAGTTGAATAATTAGAAAATTTTGCACGTCATGCATGATGTTAGCAGGATGCCCTGGATGTATTGCACAATAAATTATTGGGAATTTCCTAATTAATGAGGGCATATTTTCCCTAGGGATTGCACAAGCAAGGAAGAGCATCCAAAGGAAATAAATTGGTTAAGTATTTTACCAAACTTGCTTGGATCAGAGTGAGATAGTCAGAGATAGTGCAGAGAGCTCTCAAGCCTAAGAGAAGAATTGTATTGTTTCATATTCTTGAATTAATGCAATATACAGATAATGGGGTTTTTAGCTGAGGGTTTCCCCAGATAAATCTCTGTGTTGTGTGCTTGAAATTATTTATCTTTCTTGTTCATGTGATTGTGCAATTGTAATTTTTTCCACAATTTGTAAAATAGATTCAAGCATTTTATTTTAGCATATTACAAGATCAGTTGAATCTATGTGGATTTTCTACATCGAGTAGATGAAAAGAGTCATAGAAAAATATTGGTTCATGATGATGTTGTTAGAAAACTAACATATGATGATAAATATACAAAAAGGAGAGATATTTAACATTTATCAAAAACCACAAGCATTGATTAACTATATTATACATTTATGTTCAAATGAAGGAGCTTGGGTTTTGGGTTTATTCTCAGGTTCATGTAAGTTTTACTATACAAAATTGAATTTTAATATATATATATATATATATATATATATATATATATATATATATATATATATATATATATATATATATATATATTTTATATTTTTTATATGTTTATACTAATTTAATTAATTAATTATTTTTTTCTTGATGATTAGGTACAACATTAGCATGTTTCCTACAAAAAGAAAGAAATTGAATTTTCATTGAAAAAACCTCACTACAATGTATTTTCATTCAACAAAGAATTAATGCTCTTCAATTTCTTTCAGATGCAATGCAAGAATTTGGTTTGAGGAAAGGGAATTTTAATGAATCACATGTGGGAAAAAAGGTAAAGGAACCTCAACCACCATTGGATGGAATGATTGGAAAATGATACTTTGGGAGATTTGCAGATATCAAAGATCCATTGGAAGAGGAAAATGAGCAAACTAAAGCAGAAAATATTGTGGAAGAAGACAATAATGAAACTATAGAAGATTATGAACATGGATTATATGATATTATTGATTAACTTTAAGTTACACTTGCAAATCAAGCTCAATTTTGAGAGTTATTCATTAGTTTTACTTGTAATGTTTTGACTTTGAGATTTTATGAGAAGAATGAGTATTTGATTATTTTTATTATATGTCTAATATTTTTATTATTTTATTTTCACTTTAATTTATATGCGAATCATTATTTTTTGTAAAAAAATTGTGATTGCTATTAATTTTTGACATAAAATTCATAAAAAATGTTATTTTTTAAAGTTATTTTATTAAGTTTTTCCCATAAAAATTGTTTATTTGACATGTCATTTTCAAGAAAAAAGTCTCAAAATATGTATTCTTTTCATTATATTTATATTGAATTGTGTATTTTTTGTCAAATGTTTAAATTTTTTTCTTTTTTAGTGACAATTATTTGATGTGCATTGAAATATTAAAACAATGCATAAACATATAGAAAATCCTAACTTTAAAATATTGACCCTTTTTTATTTTTGTAACTATGTGAAAAAATGAAGATTTAATTAGAAAAAAAAATACAAATACATAAATGCACTTAATAATAAATATCTCACGGAAGAAGAAGACATTAGAAAGTTTAAAGTGTCAAAAATAAACCATCTAAAAAAAGGGTTGATGTTGCATCATCAATTTTCAAAATCAGCATGAAAATCACTCATATTTAAAAAAGAATGTTCATAAAGTGCCAAAAATATGCTCCATTTTTTTTAAAATTCGACATAACCACTTTTCAAAATCAGCTGATTTTTTCCTACCTCAAGAAAATGGGTAATCGGTAAAGTTCTCGTTTTATCGGTAATTATGTTAAAGAATGTGGCAGAAGCCAAGCAACTATAATTTTACATGTCTTCATATCTGCTAGACAATATATAAGCAAAGAACGAATTTCAAGGGTTGGAATGGAAATGGGCTTATTGTAAAGAGACACCTATGGTGTACATATATTGCAAGATACTTTAGGAAAGGATTTATAGAGGATTGTATGCAAGGATAACATAGCTCTTTACCTTAGTATTATATCGGTTGATATTTGGCACCGAGGCATTATGCATGATTGATAAGGAAAGGAAATATATAACATACATTATATATTGGTATACATCGCTTCAGGGAACATTTATCAGAGTTTTTGGAGCATACAGGAGACCAAATCTCATGCCATTATTCATGACAAATAAAGTTGGGATATAAGAGGTCAAACATCAAATTTCTATAAGAATTTTCAGGTCATAGTAGAGGTCAAATAAGTTTTCATGGCCCATATTCCCTCTGCATATTGGATCATACAATTTTAAAATTTTGAAGCAAGTGTAAGCAAAAATAGCATAACTAGAGTGCCTCAGATTTTGTGAAATGGGATATCACCAATATGATTTAAGAGGCATAGCCATGCAATATTATGAAAATATGAGATATACATGGGCATGTGTCTCATTTTGTTGGAAATACAAGGAGAAAATCAAGAACCATTACAATTCCTTCAGAGCAGTTGGAACAGATGGAGAAGCATGTCCTTTAAACCATGAAAATGTTCTAGATGAACTAGAGGGAGGAAACCAAGAGGAGATGGACATCCAAGACAATACTAAACAAAAATTAAAACAAGAGCAGGAAGCTACCCATGAAATAAGTAAAATTTTGAAAGTCGATAAAGATGTTAAAGGTGCAGTTGAAGAGGAAAAGAATAGGAAGGAATGCAAGGAGTGATGAGGGGAGTTCAAGAGTCACAAGGAAGGTGAAGGGCCACCTCACTTATTATATATAGGCCCTCATAGCTCAAGAAAATAGAATTTTAGTGTTAGATTCTCTTGTTAGTGTATGAGAGGGAGATTTTTCTTTGGAAAAGCATGTTGTGGGTTCCATGTTCCACTATTGGAATACGTGAAATATCTTTGTAATCATGCATCTTGGTACTTATGCATAATCATAAGAAGCTCTTTTAGCCATACATGTTTTCACACATATATCAAATCTTGTTGTAATACTTTTCTTATAATGGTTATGGTATATGATTGTATTTACATGTATTGAAGGGAATGAACTATTTTGTTGTTTGCAGTATATATATTAATTAAAATTGTATGTCCTTATTCTTTCATGATCATGTTTTTTTTTAACTATTTTTCAAATCAATTAATTATTCTTTCCTCATATGTATGTCTTTATTAGAGTAGTGTTATCATTATTCTTTAAAGGCCGATGTTATTTAATTTACTCATGAAAGTATTTTATGCACATTATATTTTCTCATTTCATAAAGATAACGTGCTTGCATGTATCAAAAGTGATTGTGGTTTCTCTCATATGTTGCTGATTTTATCCAAGGAATATCATAAACTTAACAAAATGGTAGTCAGGACATCATTCCGTATGGGAATCCCACTCCAAATGGTGTAGAGTCTAATTGGAGCTTTATATAGGGGAGATCCCCTGTTGTTGGTGGAATTTCCAACATCGCAATCACATTTTTTATTCTAGAAAGAGGGTTTCCAATGAATTTTAGGTCGTCCTTCACATTAATATCTTGAATCATCAAAACAAGGCAATAATTGCTAGAAAAAGAGAAACAAAGGAAAAGGAGCAACGAAGGAGTGAAAAAAGAACAAAAAAGGAGCAACAACAACGTGACAAAGACATGAATGTTGATTTGTATATTGTGTTGTAAGGCTGACCATGTGTATATGATTGATTGATATACGATTGAATTGTCATGTTTTATAGTGCTTGTTGTGTTATTAATGAATGCACATTTGATGAGGAGTTGTGGTGCATGAAGGCTTATGCTTATGTTGTTATTAAATTGTTCATTACTATATTTGTGGCATCAAAAATAATTTTCTAGCAAAGGATCAACAAGATAAGTCACTAAGAGAGGCATTGTTATGATGCTTGACAAAAATGATGCATATGTTGCTTGTGATCCTTGACAAAAGAGTGGCCTATTTGAGTGACGAAGTTTATTATTGATATGACTTGATGCATTTTAAATGGCTATGTGGGAAATGTTTTTAGAGATGTTGCATATATTTTTTTGATGCAAGGAAAAGGAAAGGAAAAGACATGATGCAAGGCAAGGCAGAGGAAAAGCCATGATCATTGTTATGATGAAATGCTAAGGCAAAGACACGAAGGAGTTGTGATGCAAAGGATGATGGAAAAGGAGAAGCAAGGAAAATATGTTAGCAATAGAACATAATTATTGAAAGGTGTATTATGTCAAAATATTATGTTGAGGTTGATAGTATGCTAGATATGCAAAAATATTGTTGATTCTTAGTAATTCTTGGTGAGTGGAGTATACATTTTACATGGTATTGGCATTATTTTGGTGTATTTAATCATTATAGGTGGCTAAGAATAATACTAGATGGAACATTTATTATTATTATTTTTTATTCAAAATTTGAAATGTGTGAAACAAATTAGTGGAATGAAAAGAAGTAAGGTTTTCCACTTCATATTCTTTTATGGAATACTAAAAGCCAAAAAAAAATATTTATAAAAATATGTACTTTTGAAAGGTTGAATTGTTAGATTTTGAGAATGTAAGACTTAATTTGAGTTGTTTATTACTTGACACATATAGAGCATAAGTGAAGCAGATTTGTGAAGAAGAAGAAGCAGAGACAAAGATGGAGTTAGGCATATTTATAGACCAGGTAACTAGTACATTCTTTTCTTTATGTATGAGGGGATTGTAGTCTCCTTTTAGTTTGTAGCTTGATAACAATAAAGAAAATTTTATGTCTAAAATTGGCCTTCTAAGGAATATTATAAAATAATAATGGAAATAATAAAATAAGAATAGATTACATCATCCAATTTTAGAGGGAAAAAGGAAAAACTACTTTTTCAACTTATCTCCCTATGATTTTACTCAAATTTCGAGCAGGCAGACTCATTGGATGAAACATTTAATTCCTCATGCAAGGAGTACCCATGTTCCATATTTTCGATGGACTCTACTACACAAAAAATGAGAAATACACGAAAAAACATGATTACAATAATGTTTTTCATGTATTTCTCATTTTTCGTGTAGCAAGGTCCATCGAATGTATACAACATGGATACTCCTTAGATGAGGAATTAAATTTTCCATCCAACGAGTGCTCTCACTTGAAATTCGAGTAAAACCAGAGGGAGATAAGTTGAAAATACAAGTTGAAAAAGTAGTTTATCATTTTATTATTTTTTAATATTTTTACTTTTTACTCCAAAAATGGTGAATAATCCCCCACAGTTGACATTATCATATTGAATCCTATTGGTTCTTATAAATTTTACTTTGGTTGTACAAATTTTTTTTAGGCCCATTTTTTACCTCAAAATTTCTCTAATGAGAACATATTGTAGCATGATGAGGTAGGAGCCTCCAGTAGGTTGGAGCATATAGAAAATCATATGTAATAAGGGAGTTGGAGCTTGTTTTGCATCACAACAATAAAAAATATGCAGTTTTCTCCCTTTATGGGTTTCCACTTATACCTGGTGTCCATATGTGTTGATTTTATGCTACCATGAAATTTGATGTGTTGTAGTTCATATATTACATGTATTAAATATGCATTTAATATGGTGTTAAAATGATCATTTAATAGTTTAGATTTATGAATAATAAAATAAAAGTTTTCCATAAATGTACTAAACTAATTCACCCCCACCCCCTCCCGTAGTTTAGTTAAGTTTCCATTAATTAGTATTAGTGTGGGTTCCTTCTGTGTAAGACTAGAAAATGGAAGGTAGATATGGTTAATTCATGGACTATAAAAGTGTTTCCATGCTAAATACAACAAAATTTCGTGAAAGGAAAGATAAGGTAAAATCTGAACTGATAGATTAATATGGACTTAGTGTATGGAAGCTAGTATGTGGTGGTTACTGTAAAGATTCTCCCTCTATGTAAGAAACAAAATTGAATTCTCAATAAAAAAGTACAATATATAATAACCTTCAAAATAAATATATTGATAATGCTATAGACTTAATATCTACAAAATAAATCTAGGATAGATTACAGCTCATGCATAAAGGAAATATAAGTTACTAGAAACAATACAGAAAAGGAGAATAAGAAGAAGAAGAAAAAGAAAAAGGTTTCTCAAAAGGAAAGCATCCAGTCAAATGGGACATATGATAGTGAAAATATACCTGAAATTCATGAGGACAATACAGATTAAAAGTTAATTGAACATCAAGCTATGCTTGAATCAACCTTGACTGAAATAGATAGAAAGAAGAATGAAAACAAATACCTAAAGAAACTTGTGTAGATGTGAGGAGAGAGAGCATGAGTACAAGGAAGAAATAGTTAATCGGAAGACACAACTTGAAGAAGCAAGGAGAATAGAAGGGATGATGAATAGTGAGCTGAAGGAGAAAGAGGTACAATGTGAAATATTAGATTTTGAGATTAATTATACTAGAAGAGAGTTAGATGAAAATAACAGGTTGTGTAAACAACTAGAAGAGGAGGTTATCTCCATTAAGAACTCAAAAAAGTGCAGCAGATCAAAGGAATCCATAAAGGATAATGAATTAGCCATGAAAATAGTTGTAGGAGTAGAATCCAACATCAACATGATTGATAAATAAAAAAGCAAAGGCAAGCAACAAAATAAAAATCGAAAGAATGAGGTGAAGAAAAGAATTTTCGTAAAAAGGTCATTTGTCCCTAATCATAAGTTGAGAAAATTTGGAAAATATCAAAGGAGTTTCTTTGCTCCATTAAAATATCTCAAATGTTTTTCCTGTCATGGACCTATACATGTAGCAACATAATGTAAGAGAAATCAAAGAAGAATGTTCCCTAAACCAAGCAAGCAGAGAAGACAACCATTCACCATGTACACAAATCATTTTTATGGTTATTTCTATTTGTGAAATGAATTTGGACATAAGGTTTTTGAATGAAAACTGTACATAAAGAAGAACATGAAATCAAGTAGGAACACACCATTTTCTCCATTTATTGGGCACAAAATATGTTACATGTGTGAGAATCTTGGACACAAATCCAAATACTGTAAACTGCCATGTAATCTAGAGAATTCTAGAAAGAATATGGATGCCACTACAAGTAGACCAAACAAAGAGTAAAAAACAAATGAAAATAGTACAAGGTAGTTAAATAAGGTATGGAAAAGGAAGAAAAAGGAGAATCCTCTGACTTCACTGACAAAACGAAGTTAGCATGGCATCAATGGGAGCTTATCATGGAGGAAATGAAGAATATTTTTATTGTCAGTATTAGGCGAGGAACAATCATGAAACACGAAACATCCGAGGGGAGAGAAACTTCAAATAGTTTCTTGATAATATACTACACATGCTGGAGTATCTCTGCAATAAAAAATTCAATGAAAAGGATGACTATGATTAGTTACAATTCCAAAAGAAGAGGTATTTGCAGGACCTTGTGAAGAAGTATTCAAAATGTATCAACAATCCTATATTTTTTCATGACTTAGAAGACTACATAAATCAAATATGTGAAAGAAATATCTCCCATTCATTCAATAAAGGAGATACAATGACTGGACCAATGAAGTATTCAATTTCTTATAATTGACGATTGATGTAACATTGATGAAGAAATGAACAAAGTTGCAATCACTCTATAAGTTTGGTTTCATTTTATATCCTTAACTATGATTTGAACATGTATTTGGAAGTTTCTATAAGTAGTAGGTTTTCTCGTGGTTTTCCCCTGCAATAACATAAGGCTTTTGGATCTCTCATGTCATTGGAAAAGCTAAATGTTGAGAGGTAACTTCATTCTTATTTTGCACCCACAACCATTGTGATATTTTGGAGGAATGGACCAACATCTTGCGAAGGGAGGAAGACAACAAGAAACTCTAAGGACAAGTTCGGCCTAGTGTAACCTGTGACATGTGAACACTCGTATTATTTATTTCAAACAAAACAAAGGTTTGGAAATAGGCTTCTACATAAATTCATTTGAGATCAGTGTTTTTTCTTGGAAGTAACCATGCGCAACATGAAAGGAAGCAAAAAAATCTACTATGTCATTGATTGAGGAAGATATCATAGATGGTCCATGGTCTAGTCTAATTGCAATATCTTCTAGTTTTGGAAATAGTGATCACTCTCATTCCATTTGGGAAAGAGCCATAAATTATGATATTTCAAAGAAAAAATTCATTTTATCATTATGTTCATTAGCACACCTGAATATACCCAAAGTAGCTAGTGGAACAAGGCTATGTAGGGTTATGAATAGTATTAAAAATAACAAAGGATGAAATTTTGCAAACTTTCACATGCCTATCAAATATTTTGGCTTATAACTGTGTGGGAAAAAATTATGGAAAAATTGATCAAATATCCATTCAAGTATACACAATTCATGGGTGAATGAGGAATTCAGGGTGAGTTACAAGCTCTCGTCATGTAGTATACCAAATATAGATAGGGGTCATGTCACAACTTGTGGTCGTGGAAATATGTTCTAAGCCTAGTTGGAATGATCATATGTTTTTTGCAGGCCTGTGGATACTAGTGCCAAAGCATTAAAAAATAGATAATGAAAGGATATGCCAACATAAATAAATCTTCAAAATATGCAAGCATGCCTACGACTGAGGACCAAATTAGACTAGATGTTACAATATTTTCAAAGAAAATATCTGATCACTTTCATCATTTGAGGCATATTTTTTAGTGATTTTGAAGATATGACATATCTTTAAATCCTAAGAAGAGCATCTTTGGAGTGTCCAAGGGTAACCTCTTAGGCCACATTATATCTAAAAGTGAAATTAAAGTGGACCTTGAGAAAGTCAATACTATTGCTCAGATTCCCTTCCCCATGAATAAGAGTGCCATGTAATCCTTCTTAGGGAAAATTAACTTTCTCCGAAAGTTCATCTCAGATTATGCACAACTTGTTAAGCCATTACAAGAGATGATTAAGAAGGATGCAATTTATAAGTGGGATCAAATGAAGAAATATCCCTTCACCGAATTAAACAAGCAATTATCGAAGCCCCAACATTGTATAGTCTATATTTTGGTAAAGATTCCTTGTTATATACATTTTCTTCTAATACTTCTCTTGCAGTTGTTCTTACTCAAAAGGATGGTCAAGAAAATGATCGGTCAATATCATTTATGAGTGCTGAATTACAAGAATTCAAACTGAAATATCTCGCCATTAATAAACAAGCCTATGTAGTATACAAAGAAGTGAAACATTTTAGGACTTACCTTCTGAAAAGTGACATTATCATGTTTGTGTCTCACCCAATGGTTAGATCACCTTTTGTACAACAAGAGTTAGATGCGATGAGGGAAAATTCGATGACAAGTCTTCAAGAATATGATCTATAATTTAATCTAGTTCATATGATATAAGGCCATGGTATTTTTCATCTTGCAACAAAAGCGGTTGCTTCATCGAAGGAGGAATATTTTGGATGGAAGCAAGAAATTGAAATGTGCAATATTTAGCAAGATACCCCTACAAACACAACACGCCTTAGTACAAGGAAGTGTGACAATACCTAAAGTATGGTACCTTTCCCTCACACTTATTAGTGAAACATAAGAGGGATATTAGACTTAAACATTTATGATATCATCTTGTACATGATGTGATTTTTCGGAAGCACCACAATGGTTTCCTTTTCAAATACTTGGAAGCAAAATATTCTGAAAGGGTGTTGAAATACCTTCACGATAGGCCAGCCAGTGGGCATTGTATGGGTGATACTACTGCTCATAAATTCATGTAGGTTGGTTATTATTGGCCCAAATTATTTAAGGATGATCACATCTATTCCCATAAGTATTCTGTTTTGCAAAGACGTGTTAGTCATGATAGGAAGTAAACTACCCCATTACAACCCATTTTTGTTGAAGAACCTTTTTAATAATGGTGATTAGATGTTATTGTAAATTTTTTTCCACATTCAACAGAGTAGCACCGATATATCTTAATCACTACAAGCTATTTTAAGCTGTGGGCTCAAGCAGTTCCGTTGAAACAAGTGAATGAGTAGGAAGTCATCAAAATTATTAAGTAGAATATCATCACCAAGTTTGACATTCCTACATCACTTGTTTTTGGTAATGAAACTTATTTCTCATCGTTAAAACTTTATGATTTCTCATTAGAGAATGGTATTTTTTTAAAGAAATCATATAATTACTACCCTTAGAGAAATGGTTTAGTCGAATCTACCAACAAGAATTTAATTTGCATCATAAAGAAAGTCATTTACTTTGAGCAAAGGAACTGGCATAATGCATTGGTGAATGCTTTGTGGGATGACCATGACACACCAAAATCCTCTCTAAAACACTCCACTTACTTCCTCATGTATGTAAAATAATTTATCCTTCCTCTGAACATATACCTTTCATCCCTTCAACTTTCTCAAGAATCCTAAGGTAAACCATGTCTTGTTGTTCAGAGCAGGATCAACACCCTTTTGAAGTTAGAGGAAGAAATGCAGAAATAAAAATATTTTTTTTCTATTATTCAGACATATCAAGTGTTGGTTTGACAGGAAATATGTGGTGAACGATGAGTTTAGTTTGGGAGACCTACCTAGTATTGAAGTTGGAAAAATCCCATGAAGAGAAAGGTAAGGACACTAAATTCCAATCCCTGTGGATCAGATGCTTTGTTTTGCATGATAATCTTGGCCATCATACTTATCATCTATTAACACATGCAATATTTCTTTGAAATCAACTCTCTTAATTTGGATATTTACTTCTTCCATTTTAGTTAGGAATTCCTTTTAATTTGGTAGCGCTCATTGTAACGATATAAGTAAAAGGTGATGAATGGTTACTTCACCTCTAATATTTTTGGAAATTTTTGTAAAGTCGTTGGACCTGCTAAGGTTAAAATGCATAGCTTTTACAATTGACCGGCTAAGGTTAAAATGCATATTTTTTAAATTTTTTGCAATTAAAAAATAAATAAATAAATAAATAAAAATAAAATATATATATATTAGCACAATAGCCCAATCTCTAAGTTTATTTTATAGACTAGCCCAATCTATAAGTTTATTTTATAGACTAGGTCCACCAAGCATCAAACCTATGACTGAGTCACATGCCAAGACTGAGTTCGACACACGAACGGAGGCACTGAAGGGAGGAGTCCATGAAGGGCATAGTTTGCACAACACGTCAATGTAAGCTCAAAAATATAAATGCCAATAAACAATTTATTCTGCCCAATGTGGAATAATTCCCACCATAAGAGAAATAAAAAAGGAGCGCTCGATTCATGTCTAGAAAATAACACATGGAACTAAATGTTGTTTCAATAATGAGTATAAGTGTCGAGTGTCAAGAGGTTAGTCACTTAATGCTATTTTGAATCGTGATTTACATGGTGCGTTCAAATGGAGACTAGTTGTGCTTAAAATTTATGCCTAGTCATTATTATGAAAGACATGAAGCCTTTGAGCTACAAGCAAATGCAAAACTAGAAGGGAGTATGTTGTCACATATCATGGAATTTAGGAGTATGTTGTCAAATATCTATGGAAAAGTGATTCGAAAATGTTATAAAGTATACAATCCATAGTTTGTTATTCAAACCCTAAATACAACACATCAAACTTTCACGCATAGGTATCTAGTGATCACAAAGGAGCACTTCCATCAACATTGGATCTTTATTTGCTGATTGAATTTATATCCAAATATGGGTTGTTCGAGGCTCATGGAATAGATGATATTCGTTAGAATAATTGTAGAGATTAATAAAGCATGTACAGGAGTTACAATGTAGGACACACCATAAAAGGTTGATGACTCTACGAAAGGAACACAAATCTATTATCGTTATCATATTAATGGCTCCAATATATACCACCAATGCATTTGTTGTATTGATATATATTAATGAAATCAAAACCTATTTCATGTTCTTGGATCAAATTAAGGTGTGTTATGAGGGCCTGATGATTGCGAAATTCTTGGCATTGATGTATAACTATTGAATTCTCCATGATCTAGAGCATAGTACCTGCTGAAATTAAAGGAAGAGGCATTAATCATTCATTTCCCATTACATATTTTCAACTCCGTAATCACCATTTTTGGTATGATGTCGAACACACCCTGGAAAATGTTTCAAACTTCTCATAGATTGAGTTTCTATTGGATCCTTAGATGTTGTCTGTGTTTTAGAGGTTTTGTGCAGCGAGTTCTCAAGTCACCTATAAATGCTTCTGTGGAGATTTCCAAATATTGAATTCTACTCTAGATTAGTGTGCAACCTGTACATCAAATCTAGCCATTAAGAATGTTGGGTGTTTACCCGCACATTGCAGCAAGACAATTTCTACCATATATTTTGAAGCCTTATTGCAAAGAAATTGTTTCATTTATGTGAAAGGATTCTATTATATCGTTCATGAGATGCAACGCGAGGAGGACTGGAATTGTATTGATATTTTTCAATATCAACATAGGATCAAAAGATAATAATTGAATTACTAGGAGACATTACAGTTTTCTATGATAACAAGATTTTGAGCACTTCATGATATGAAGGCAGGACACTTAGCAGGAGAAAATATTAGCAGTAAAAGGGATCTTGGTAGAGATCAAATCCAAGATTATCAAGCAAGAAATTATCATCAACTCCAGATTTGTAGAGATCAAATTAAATAGTAGCAGGCATCTAAAGAGGAAAAGTGGCAACTCAGCTCCAGATCTAGTTTTTCAGGGATATAAATAATGATTATAGGGCATCAAATTAGCAATTAAATATCGAAAAACATAGAGAGGTCTAATTCCAAATTAGACTCAACCCTCAACATTTGAGACCAATTTCAACCATAATCATTGCAACCAAAACAATATTTAATTTTATTTTCAGAATTTATTTCCTAGTATTTTATTATTAGTTTTAGGACTTGTTTTTTATTTTTGTTTTTTTTGCAAAAACATCTTACAGCTGGAAAATGCCTTGTAATTTGCCTTTAAATTAAAATTGTATTAGATAGGATATTATTTTTTTCAAAAAAAAACACTGTGCATGTAAAGATATTTTGGATATGAATGAAAGATTTCAAGCAAATATACATGAATCTTTTCCTTAGATATTCTAGTGTTAGCAAATTATCAGTTTGTCTCTCAGTAAATGTTTCCTTGCTTGTCAATCATGATATTTATTCCTCTATTTTGAATTCTTTTAATAGATAAGATAGTTCATTTTTTATGCTCTTTGTCTTACATTCAGCCATCTACATTAGTCTGCTGATATCATAACAAAATTTATTTATGCCTAGATGCTTTTTTATGATTGATATGTGATTTTATTCTCACCATCACCATTACAACAACTTTGATGTCTGGTATATTGCTGGTTACCTAGCCTTTGAGAGTACTTTTTAACACTAACCAATCTAGAAAATTCTGTTATTGACATCTTTATAATGACTCCATTCCTAATGGAATTCTTCTAAACCCTACCAAAAAATTTCAAAAACCCACAGTTATAAAGATCTAGGAACCATACTAAATCTACTAAATCAACCACTAGTTGTTGTAGTGACATTGAGTGACCAAGTTGTTAGAGAGAGCCTTCTTTGGGTTGGAAGGGCTAGCTTCTGATCTCCAAGATAGGTTCAATGTTACCTCCAGGTTTTCCTTTCTCATGCAGGAAAATTATAGAGCGATAACATTGTCTTTACTCATTAGATGGGAAGATGGACTCTCTTCCTATAAATGGCAAAGGTCTGAAAATTTATTTCCAATATCAACCTAGGGCTATGTCCCTACCTATGTATATATTTATTTCCTTGTAGTTTTGCTTGTTTTATTCGTTCATGTGATGTTGTGTTCTTTTCGTCCTCTTGTTATTTTTATGATCCTATGAATAAAACCTTGTGTGAAAGTGTTTTGTCTAGTTCTAATATATTTGGAAAAAGTTTTAAAAGGGATTTGTGACATGCAACAACACTTCGTTAATTTTCAGTCCTTCCTCTTTGTCTTGGTATGATATATTTAAGGTCAATAATGTCTCGATGGAAAATATGATCCATTTGAATGCAAATAATTTAGTAGAACTATGATATTCGTATATTTTTTAGGGTCCTCATTCCTTGACTCAGTGTTGTAATTAAGTTGTGTTTTGCATGCTAATCCAATCAAGTAGAAAGGGGAAAGGGGAAACTAATGGATGGAATATTAATTCTAGAGATATATTTCAGTCTCTGAAGGAACAAACTCTCTTTCTCTTAATAATTTAAGATCAATATTCCACCTTGGAAATATAAACACCAATAAATGCCAACGATCATATTTAAATAAAAATAATAATAGGTTAAAGAAGAGAAAGGCTTCCTGCATAGCGAGGTAAAGCAAGTAACTTCATCGGGGTACTGAACAGCCCTGCTGGCAGCGAAGAAATTATTGTGTTACTATAGTGACCTCGCCAGGGTACTAAACAGGCATGTTGGTGGTAGAGAAACACCTGAGATGAAACTAAAACTTTGATCATTCCAAAAGGCATGACTATTTATTACCCTTCTCCCAAATCGAAACAATTGTGGTATGGAAAGATTTGTAAATGTTTTTAGATGAGAAATGGAATGGGAAAACTATATCTATAATCAGGTTAAATGGGGAATTTAGAGTGACCCACATGATGAATCAATACTTCCTGAAAGACAAGACCTTGTGCTCAAAGCTAAACCAGAACAAAGAAGTTGGAGTTCTACCAATGTGTCGCCAAGTGTTGTCGCTACTACAACGCCCTCTAAATTTTGTCCTATATTCAAACAATGGAGAATCTCTTTAACCATGTGAGCTATCATTTCTAGTAGTTATAGACATTCCATATTATCTAAGTTTTCAAGTCCCTTTGTGAATAAATTCCAAGTTTTGTCTTTTGTTAAGGGAAGTGTTGTGCTTTGTGAAAGGGATTTATAGTGCGTATTTAAGGGGAGGCTTTAGTGTCTTCTCTTGTAATAATGGGTTTTATATATCATATAAATATGCATTAGACCTATTCCCAGATTACTATGCACTTTCTTGTTGCAATCGTCACTTGTGTCGCAAAGTGCACCTTAAGTGTTGCACTTGAGGTAAGTGTTGTTTTGTTTTCGTTTCAATGGATGCATGTTGATTTTAGGTGTTAAGTAATTTTTTTGCATGCAGTTAATCATTTGTAAGTGTGTGATCATGTTCAAGCCTTGTTACATGTCCTAGTTTCATCATTCAACTCACTGATCCCACACTTAATTTATGAAGTGTTTTTATCCTCACAGCCTGCCCGACCAACCACCCATCATCTTGCCTTCCTGAACTACACAATATGTATTCTCAATCCTAGTCAACCATCCTTTCCTCCTATAATTATGCACTATGTAGTATCTTCCTCCAATAACTACACATTGCGTAATCCTAGTTCTTAGTTCCTACCTCCCTCACTTGTAAACTACGCAATCACTTACCATTTAGGGTTTCATTACGTATTGCATAATATTATTCAGCATTCAACCTTGTCTTAGTCTTTCACTTGCTCAACTATGCAACCACTTATCTCAGTCCTTCCAGAACTATGAACTGTGCAATCACAGTGGAAAAACCTGCCTCTTTCCATCATTGACACCCTCAACTGCACAGTCCTGCCTTCCAATCCCTATGCCCCTGCATATTGCGCACTCAAAATGACTAGACCCTCATCTCTGCGTCCTGTGACTGTGCATTGTGCAATCCTTGAGCCTTCTCCTAAGTCCTGCCCTCAATTAATGTGTTGTAAGAAGAACAAGATAAACTAAGAGATTTTTAGACTGATGTTGTCTTGTCATGAGTGAATTCCATTCATAGGTGCTAGTATTTCGACATGATGGGATGATGATCAAGGATGATTCCAAAGAGATCATGTAAAAGTACACTTGTGAAGATGAATATACAAGGAGATCATCAAGAAAGAATATGAAGTGACACCAGATCATGAAAGAAGAAGGAAGATAAAGATGACAAGGAAGACTCCATATCATCTAGCCTCTTGGAGGATGAAGATGAAGTACTTGTAAAACCTATCATGAAGATACAAATATGGAAACAAGGAGGGAATACTGACATTGACACATCACTATGAAGTTCCATGTAATCAGTGCCAAGTCATGGCTTTTCCAAGTGTCACCTCAAGAGTCTCATGTGTCATTGTATTTTGCCACATCATTTTTGGATGAAATTATGTAATGTTCAAAATGAGAAAATGTAAATGTGTGGAAGCCCAAGGGTCACACAATGAATGTGAAGAGTCATATAGAAGCTCAAGGGTCTCATAAGAATTAAAAAAGTCACATAGGAGCTCAAGAGTCACAATGGAAGCTCAAGAGTCACAAGGGAGGTGGAGATTCAACTCATTTTTTTATATATACACCCTCATAGCTCAATAAAAGGAATTTTCACCATGGCTTCTCAAGTTAGGAATAGGAGAGAAGATTAGGATTTTAAGAAAGAAGTAGTTTCCTAATGTTTTACTATTGGAACAAGTTTTGTATAATTGTAATGGTGTATCTTATGAATTTCACTTTATAGTTCGAAGCTCTTGGAGCTACCACACTTTTCATGCATATACTATGAATAATTGTGAGACTATGTTTTTTTCATTTGCGGTATATGATTGTGTTTCTACATGCTAATGAAAATGAACTATTTTGTTGGTTTTAGTATGCATCTTTGAATCTTGTGTCTCTTGTTTTCATGATCATTATTTCTTTGTGAACTATTTTTCAAGATTACTAACTATTATTTCATATATATGCATGTGTATTTTTTAGGGTAGTACTTTTACTTTTCTCTTAAAGACTCACTTTCTCTTCCTTTCGGTGAAAGAAACATTATACACTTAACAATTGAATACATCACAAGGCTAACTTACTTGTTTATCTCGAAAATACATGTTTTTCTCTCGTATCATTTATTCCAGCCAAGGAAAATATTTTAAATTATGGAAACTGGCCTAATTTTCTAGTTGGGGCTCTTACTTCAAATGATGTGAGGTTTGATTGGGACTTCATATCAGGGATACTCCCTTACTTTTGGTGGCATACAATACTGTCAACACACTCATTAAAATCAAACATGGAATTCATTAAAGCTTATTACCATAAAGGTCAATATGATGATTAGAAGAAAGGAATGCAGGAATCAAAACAATACAAATCTAATAAAAACAAGAAAAATTATAAAATTTTAGGAGGGGCCCTTTAGTTTTGTCAAAAATAAAATGGAGTAGCTTGGCTTGCCAACAAAGATATAACATGATATAAAATACATTGTAAATTGGTTCACATCACCTTAGGGAATGTTTATCACAGTTTTTGGAGCATACAAGAGCCCACATCTCATGCCATTATTTGTGGCAAACAATGTTGTGATACATGAGGCCTTCCATCAAATTTATATAATAATTTTTGGGTCATTGCAAAGTTCAAAGAATTTTCCAAGGCCAATGTTTTGTCTGCATAATGGATCATACAATTTAAGAGTTTGAAGAAAACAAAAATAGAAATAAAAGAACTAGGGAGCCTCAAATTTGATGAAATGGGATATCACCGATATGATCCAAGAGGCATAGCAACATAATATTGTGAAAAGCTAAGATATACATGGGCATATGCCTCAAATTCCCGAAATATGAGGAGAAAAACAATAACCATTATAATTCCTCCAAAGTAGTTGGAATAGACAAAGAAACAGGTTCTTGAAACCAAGAAAATATTCCAGATGAATCAGAGGGAGGAAACCAGGAGGAGATGGACATCCAAGAAAATCCTGAACAAAAAAGAAAACATGAGCATGAAGTTTCACAAGAAAGAAGTAAAAAGTTTAAAGCTGATAAAGATAGTAAAGGTGCAGTTCAAGAGAAAAAGAAGAGGAAGGAGCACAAAGAGCCATGAGAGGATTTCAAAAGTCACAAGGAAGGTGAAGGGTCACCACACTTGTTATATATATATACCCTCATAGGTCAATAAAATGGACTGTTAGCCTTGAATTCTCTTGTTAGCATGTGAGATGTATATTTTTATTTTGAGAGGCAAGTTGTGGCTTCCATCTTCCACTATTGCAACAAGTGAAATATCTTTGTAACCACACATATTGGTACTTCTACATAACCATAAGAAGCACTTTGAGTTGAACATATTTTCACACATATATCAAAGCTTATTGTAAGACATCTCTTGTAATGGTTATGGTATTTTCTTATATTTACATGTATTTAAGGGAATGAACTATTTTGTTTTCTTAAGTACATATATTAATTGAAATTGTATGTCCTTATCCTTTCATGATTGTGTTGTTTTTTAGAACTATTTTCAAATCAATTAATGATTCTTCCTCATATGCGTGTCTTCATTAGAGTACTTCTATCATTGTTCTTTTAAAGGATCATGTTATTTACTTTACTTGTGGAAGTATTGTATGCACATTATATTTTCTGATTTTACAAAGCTAATATGCTTGCATGTCTCAAAAGTGATTATGGGTTATGTCATATGTTGTTGATTTTAGCCAAGGCGTATCATAAACTTAAAAAATTGGTATCCAAGCCATCATTCTAGATGGGACTCTGACTCCAAACATTGTAGAGTCTAATTGGGACTTTATACTAGGGAGATGCCTATTGTTTCCATAATTTCTAGGACCGTCAACAGATTTTTGGAGAAGGAGGGTGAAGCTGGCAATGATCAGGAGATCAAGTCTCTTGTAGAAAAATGCTCAAAAATGAAGTTGCTCATAATTGGTCTGAAATAGATCGACTAGAAAGAGCTCGCCAAAACGATCCTGTAGTCGTGAACGACACTCAAATCCGTTACCGTATGGAGGAGATATTGCATTTTGAAATCGCCCAATAACTTTCAATTTTGAAAGAATTTTTTTTTAATATATTGTGTTGGGATAATTTTTTTTTTATTAAGGTTTAATTAATTAATTCAATTATATATTTATTACTATTTATATGATTTTTATTACTCATATGTTATATTACTAATTATATGTTTTAATTAATTATTAAAAAAAACTAATTAAGTTTAAACCTTAATAAAATCTAAATATTAAAACCACCCATATATATTAAACAAAAATTTGAATTATGAAAAAAATGTTAAACCCACCAGCCTAAAGTTTGGGATATATTAAAATTCACGTGGGTAATGTTTTATTAATGGTTACAACCCACGTAACAAAGTTTAAATGGTATGGCAACGTATGTTGTGGGTTTAAAACATGTGAACGGGCGGAGTTTACGGTTTAAGTTAAGTTTTGGTTTGAAAATTGTTTGATATAACATTTAAATCAGCAGGTTGGATGGTGGTCCATGTGACTCGTCCACCTAGCATTTAATTTAACTGCCCGTTAAATTTGGAGCGCGTCACCAAATCTGGTTTTTTTTCCATTTTTAACTGGAGTTAACTCCAGTTCTCCACATTTAGTGGAGTTTTTCTAGGTGACACTCGGCAAACTTTAGTTAGCCATAACTTTGGCTAGGGAAGTCCTTTTGGGACGATTTTTTTATTTTTATTTTGGGGTATTGAAGCATTCTGGAGCTATTGGGATAGGTTTTAGAGCCATCAGGGTGCTCTATCAGTGATTTTATCAGCGATTTTGGTTGTGGATCCACCGAGGCCTAATGAAAGATCAGCTGTTTTGGACTATACTCATCCAATGGAGGTGAATGAATAGTCGATTTATATTGATTTCAGCCTTTTGTTTCTAAATTTTCAGCTTATTTTTCCTTTTGAGGCTTTCTACACAGTGTAATTCATATTTTGAGCATTAATGAAAAAAGGAAAAGCCTAATTAGAGGCTTTTGGACCCAGCAAAGGTAGCCCAAGAGAGGGGTGAACTGCTTAAACAAATGCTTACTGTCATGCTGTGCATTTTTTCTGTATTATTTCAGATTCTGCTACATTAAACAGTAAATTTTCGTAAGTACACTTTTCCCAAGTAGACTTATACAGTGAACAGAACTTATTAGTTCATCTTCAAACCACATTACTTCATTTGCAGAATATTTGAACTTGCTTATTCACACATAAAATTTGGATTAATGAATACTTTGCACATAAACAAATAATTTCATTGATCGGATTTATTTCAGTGTTTACATTTTATTTCTTTAGGCAGAGCCAGTTTGTGGGCCAGAAGCTTCTGGTTTCATCCTTTCTAGTAAAGGTGAAATAACCAGTAAAAGCCCCCTACTGTCAATCTACGTATAGAGAAATACTTTGTTCTCTGGTGGGATCGGCGAAGAACCATGAAGGGTTCGGAGTTCACAAAAGAGGAAGGTGAAAGGTCACCTCATTTGTTATATATAGACCCTCATAGATCAAGCAAAATAGGGTGTTTAGCCTTGGATTATCTTGTTAGCATATGTGAGGGAGATTGTTCTTTTGAGAATCAAGTTGTGGCTTTTATGTTCCATTATTGGAACAAGTGAAATGTCTTTGTAATGGTGCATCTTGATGTCTCTTCATAAACATAAGAAGCTCATTGAGCCAAACATCCTTTTCTCGCATGTATTGACATTGACTGTAACATTTTTCTTGTAATGGATATGGTAGGTGCTTGTGTTTAGATGTATTAAACAAATGAACTATTTTGTTATCTTTAGTACAAATCTTAGATTTAGATTTTGTATGTGTATGTTTTCATGACCATGTTTTTTTTGACTAATTTTCTAATCATTCATGAATTGTTTACTCATATGTGTGTCTTCATTAGAAGTAGTGTTAATATTGTTCTTTTCTTGAATTCTATTATTTACGTTACTCATGGATTTGGCCACATGCTGATATGTTGCTATTTCACAAAGCCAATGCGCTCGCATGTCTCAAAAGTGATTGTGGTCTCTCTCATATGTTGCTAAGTACACCGAGAATATCATAAACTTAAAATAATGGTAACCTAACAATCATTCCGGATGGGATTCCCACTCCAGTAGAGTCTAATTTGTCCTTTATACTTGGGAAGTCTGTTGTTGTGAGAATTTCCTTCCTTTCTTATCTTTATTTGATATATATATATATATATATATATATATATATATATATATATATATATAGCGAGAGAGAGAGAGAGAGAGAGAGAGAGAGAGAGAGAGAGAGAGAGAGTCTTAGGATCATCAAATATCATATTGTACATTGTATTCATGTGAAAGGAGATTTCATCCTCGAAGAGGACTGTAATTATTGGTTTCTTATCATTTTAAAGGTGCAAGGTTCATAGAATTTCGTATTAGATCTCATGATCCTAGGGGTTTGCTTCTTCAAGCATATCATCATGGAATTTTCATTATACCTTTTTTCTAGAAGTTTTTATACGGTGAAACTTGGAGAGTATTAAGGATAAATATTTGGAAATATACGTTTCAATTTAGACCTTATTTTTGTCATATTTTTCGACGATGTACCCTATGGAGATTTATGGTTCCTAAATGGCTCCCCAAGAATTAGGCCCTTGACCTTTTCACTATAACCTTTTCTATGAGGTTTCGAACAATGAAACTGGATACAGTAAAGAAAAAAATGTTGTCAAATATATAATTAAAATTTCAATTGTTAGTTTTACTACAATTTCAAACATATTCTCAAAATAATTCCAGGTTCCTGAACACTCTCTAAATTTCAAATGGGTGAGTTTGACATTTTCATAATTACTTTATTTCTATGACATTTAAACTAATATAAGTTGGAACAAGTTAAGAAGAAATATCATGAAACATCTGTTTTAACTTAAATAAATTGGATTGTTATATTTTCCAAGTTATATCTTATGTAATTTAGGTTTTGTAAATAATTATGAAATAAATTCTAAAGAACTCAACATCATATTTTTGCTACATCTTCTTTTCTAGGATTTTTTAGACTGTGAAATTTTCAATAATTTTAGAAGAAATTCAGAAGTACCTTAGGTACAAATTTTAGAATTATATTTGAGGACTTAGACACATGGCAAGATAAAAAAGTTTTGTTCTTGGGAAGAAGCCAAGAATCAACAAGTTTTGGGAAAGTATCATAACATTGACTTGGCATATAAAATTCTATTCACAAATATGAATTGTAGAAAAGAGATATAAGAGTATTATATACCAAATCTTTAGATCCAAAATGAATCAAATATTAGAGATATATCAAAAAAAATATTCATTCAAATATTAAGGTACATAACTTACAAGTGACCTAACTATTGATTAGAAGATCCTATATTATTTTTGTGATTGTAATTTGTGATAAAGATGGGTACTAATATTGTGTTCCAACGTGCCTCCAAAGAAATCTACTACATCAATTAAGTCTATTGAAGGCTCATCCTTGACTCATGAAGAAATTTAAGACTTAGAATTAGATAATAAAGTTATCTCCATTAGAGAATAAAATTAATGAAATATATGGTAGTATGTTGAGAAATGTGGATTTATCAAGTTCTCAAGAAAAAATTAAAGGAGAATTAGAAAAGAAAATAATGAAAATAATGAATAAATGTAAACTCTAATAGGAAATAAAAATAATAATTACAAAACATTCTATTAAAATATATCCCTAAGAGGTACGTGGAGATACAAGGAAATCATGAACATAAGGAGAAGCATGATGTTGAAAATCACTCTCATATGGGGAATATGCTATCACAATTCGAGAGAACAAATATTGAATCATAGAACCATAATCAAGAATTTTCAATCCAAGATCCTCATCATAAAGGCTTCTAATCAACATGAAGGAACTACTATATTCCAAAAATTGATATGAAGAAGTTTGATAGTGATGATCTTGTAGTATGGATATTTGATATGGAGGCATACATTGATCTACACCAAGTGGCACACTCTTAGAAGGTAAATACTGCATCCTTGTTTTTAGAACATGACCAACATGTATGGTATAAATGGATTTGTGAAAGGAAAAAGGATTATATATTGGTCCATTTTTACACAAGAATTGATAGCACCTTATGGGGATATTGAGAGTAAAGTTGAGTCTCAATCAATATTTCAGAGGATGATTTATAGTAAGGGACATAATTATAGTGAGAAGAAATAAGTCTACAATATTGTGAAGATGAAGAATATCAATAAGTGGAAACTTTACTAGCTCTAGAGCTAGAAGAGACTATGTTAGTCATCAATAATTTTTACCATCTTTAGATGACAAAATATTGGTTATAGATTTCTAAAAAAAAATTCCCTGAATATTGTGAGTTTTAGAAATCTCACTGCCTTCATTATCCTTATGGAAATTTTTTCACTATTCTACCACTTTGCCATTCCATGGTCACCCTGCCACTCCTAAAGGACTCTTATGGGCTTGTGCCACTCATCTCCATCCTTTTTTCCCACCTATAACCTCATTACTATTTTTTTCCCCTTACCCATCACTCCACTTTCTATCTAGGGTTACCAATTAGCCTATTCCTTCCCATGTTCACCAGGTTCCTCAAGCTTTGATGGTCTCAAAACTATCTTTGTAGGCTCTTTAGATAAATCAAGTACATTGGATTTTGGATCTTCAATACACCACTTTGTCAATACTCTATTTTTTACACTTGAAGACTCCAAGCCAATTTTCAGTCAAAGACCAGGTCAAAGGCTTCCCCCACTAGGTCAATTAGGGTTTTAATATGGTCCAAGATCAATCATTGGTGTTTTAGACATTATTTTTCTTTGTTAGAATATGGTTCAGAGATCTTGAAATGTTGAGACATGGTTATTCAAGAAAAAGATCTGAAAGTCTCCAAAGAAGACTACCTTGTCAAAATCAAGTTCTACAAAAGGTAAATGTGAACTTTGACACTTCTACAAGAGTGTTAGTGACCTCATTGAAAACTTAGTAAGGTAAGGGTGAAAATGTGAAGTTGGAAAACACTTTTTGCCCTTTTTTGACGTTGAAAATTGTAATTTTCTATGTTTTTCAACTTCAACTCCACTAAACTCATATTTTTATCGCAAATTATGCTTTGACATAAAAACAAGAATTGTAGAGAATTGTCTTACCTCCATACCGATATTTAAAAAAAAAAAAAATATTGACATATAGAGGGTAAATTTGTTGTTTACTAACTGCATATACTTGAAATTTTCAGGAAAACATAAATAGTCACTTTATTATCCTTTACTTTTTTTAGGGAAGGTTATTCATTTTTTGGAAAAAAACCATAGCATCATAATCTGCATATATTGCACTAGTGCACAAACTATTTTTTGGTAATTTTCGGATCAAATCACTATTTTTTATTATTTTTTGAAATGGACGAAGACAAAAAAATAGTGATGTTTCAGTACATTTTATTATCCTTTGATTTTCTTTTCAATGTGATCGTCAATAAGAAAAATGAGAGTACCCTTTTGAAGTAGACAGGGAGAGGAAGTGCACTATGATTTTTTTAAATTTTTGGTGTCCTCGTTTGAAAGTTATTGAATTTTCATTCAGTGCAATTTTTCGAACAATGAAATTCCATAGTGACATAGTTTAGTAAAAAATTAATAAAAAATTGATTTTTTTAATGAAACTCCATAAATCTCACATCATCAAAAACTAGATTTAGAGACGAATCTAATGGTACTTGGTCCGACATATAACATTTTGTTTTTGTAGGTGTTCTGTCCCTCAAAAGTTGCAGGTTTCTCAAAACTGCAGAGTTTTCTGAGTTTTTTGTTGACCAGAAACTCTCGGCCGAGAAAAACTCTCGGCCGAGAAATTTTTAAAACTCTCGGCCGAGAGTTTTAAACCAATTTATGCGCGGGAAAACTCCCGGCCAAAAGTTTTAAAAACTCTCGGCCGAGAGTTTGCGGCCGAGAGTTTGCGCAATAAAACTCTCGGCCGAGAGTTAGAAAAACTCTCGGCCGAGAGTTTTTGAATGTTAAAAACTCTCGGCCGAGAGTTTGCGGCCGAGAGTTTTGTGACACAACTCTCGGCCGAGAGTTTTCAAAACTCTCGTCCGAGAAAATACGAAATATTTAAAATCTCTCAGACGAGAGTTTTGAAAACTCTTGGCCGAGAAATTTAGTTGACTTTTTTTCTCGGCCGAGAAATTAAAAAATTCTCCCACGTTATCTACATGTAAAAGTGTTTTAACCCGCGTTTTCACCATTAAAATTACG